>QRFJ01003836.1:0-63812 GCA_006176705.1 Cocos nucifera
AGGTCCAAGGTCTAACTTCACACGTAGCTTTCTCAAGCCCCATGTCCTTGATCATTGTGCAGACAGTGATCTTGGACTGACTGCCCATCACGCATCTTAGCCTTAAAAAGTCATTTCGGTGACATAATAATTTGCTGCGCGACTCTGCTCACCAAATACATCTCCTACAGGTGAGTCAACATTTGGCGAGCAGTCCCGATACTTTATGTTGCCACTAGAGCTCATCAGACATCGAGCCCAACATGTAATATTTGCCTTATTATCTTCGTCTATCCATTTTCTCCAGAGATGCTCTCTGTTCAATGGAGGATGGGGTGGTACGTTGGGAGGGTCCCTGGCCAGTACAGGTTTGTTAACTTCTCAGAACTCCAAAACTATTTTATAGTTTCTGAGCCAATCTTTATAATTGGGTCCAGTCAGTCTATGTATGTCAGGATATGTTCCAATGGGTTGGACGCAGACATTTTCCTGTAGAGAGTCAAAGATTCTAGTTAGATATTATAATTTTGACTTGATCAATTTGTTTAATAGATTTATATTTTTAAATAAAATTAGCTCTCACTATTTTTTTGGATTCCGTACCTCCCTTGTAAGGATGCGAAAATCATCCATCATGATTAATGATTTCTAGTCGGTGGTGCGGTCTCACCAACTGGCTCATCACCTCACCTAATAGTTATTGGTGATGGGTTAGCCAATGAGTGAACAACTCTTGTTCAATGATTCTCTAATCATGGTGCACCCAAACTTGGTCTCTAATTCATGAATCTCACCGTATCGAAATATTGATCCACTCCTTAGTTAAGTCAGACCCACCATTTGCATAGACTGGATTCCTAATTGAGTCTCTCACCGTATCCAAAATATTGAGCCCAACTCATCCTCCAGCCCATAGCATCCAATGCCTAATAGACATGGTTGCATCTTTCCCGGTGCAACTGAGCCACTGTATCCAGCCGAGAACAATCAATCCTGGGAAGGGCCCGCACATCTACAATGGTGGAAGACCTCAGACTTAATCTTTTCTTAGGAAGAATTGATTCAGGTCTCATTAAACTAGACTTGTCATAGTCATAACAATTATGACTAACCTAGTGGCATGGGTTAGCTCAGATTATTGACCACCTCAGATCAGAACTGTGTCAATAGATATGGCCAGGTAAGTGAGACCGGTGGAAGGAATATGCCATTAACTCATACAAGAACGCATTCAGGTCGAGTAGCTTCCAATTAAAAACCAGTCGGTCGTATGTGCCAAACTTACCTTAGACACCAAATTATTGAGCCAGAACCAATTGGGTTAGCCTACAATCCAGACTCTAACCTCTGAGCCTAATTAGGTCTTGCTTGATCGTGACTCGATCTTGACCCAGACTTAATCCTATTAGGCTGGTCAATTTAAGCATTGTTGATCCCATCTAACCAACTCTTGATTCGGTTTGATCAACCGCTTAGACCTAATTGAGCTACCCAAGCCCGAACCCAGTATTATGAATATGTCTTAGATCTGAAATTCTCAATTTTAGACCTAATTGATATTCCATAATCTTAATTCTTAATTAAGTAGGGTTCATAAACAAAATATGCACAATAAATCCTAGGGTTTCAGGATCTAGGGTTTTGCAGAAAGTAAGTTTTGGATTTCTGATTAAGGACGAACACGCAGCACCCCTACACATCATAAGAACACCCCATCGAATGGGAAGAGAGGGCCTTTAAACCCTTCTTCATTCTTATGACCGGACGGCCAAGAGGAATGCCTTAATCAGGAACATGCAATACTACAAAATAGTTTTAGATCTATATCATATATCTCATATACAAATTAGATCTAATCATGGCATATTTTGCATACATCTCATGTATCGAATCATGCATATTTTCAGATCTAAATTATCTCATAATAATCTAAAAAATTAGATTTAAATTGATCTTAATCAAAATAAATTCTAATCTAGACAACTATGTAGAACTATTCTACAACTAGTCTAGACATGCATCAATCATATCTCATATGATATTTAAAATTAAATAATTTTTATTTACTATTTTTTAGATGTTATTATAATAATTATAATATCAAAAAATAGTAAATAAATAGATCTAAAATATGATTTAATAAAATTAAATTAAAAACATGCAAGACTATTCTATAGAACTATTCTATTTTAGAACTAGTCATGCATATTTTCTAATCTTAGATCCAAATCATTTAATTTTAATTTTTTTGATTTCAGATCTGATCACATCTCATGTGACATCTAAAATCATTTATTTTTTAATTAAAATAAATTTAAAATCAGATCTAAACACTTTTAGAACCTTGGCTCTGATACCAGTTGAAGGAAAATCCTGATTTCCCGGATCAGGTTCGTTCAGATCTGATCGGATCAAGAGATATATTTCAAAAATTTTTTCTCTTTGATCCTAATTAGATCTAGGATATTTTAGATCTAATTCTTATTATTTTAATAATTAAAATAAAATATAGATAAATTAAATCAAATTTAATTTACCTTGATGTGGGTAATCCTATTACCCGTTGATGATCCTGTAAGCAGCGGAAGGTTCTGGATCTAGCCACGCAAGTGCCTGGCCTCTACCGGATATCCACTCGGCTAGATCTGGAGATCCTCTTCTTCTCTATCATGTCTCCAAAAATTCAAGATCTGGATCTGATTTGGAGGATCTTCAAAACTCCTTTCGAAGATCAGCAGTTCGTCCTTTGCAGCAGCGCAGCCTTCTAGCTTTCAATCGCCTTTCTTTGATCTGGATTGCACCAACCAAAAATCCCAAACTCTTTTGGACGTGGAGAGGAGAGGGAGAAGATGGTCTTGGCATGGAGGAGGAGGGGAGAGGCAGCCTTGGGGCGTGGGAATTTATTCTTTCAATCACTTTTTGAGTTGGGCGCAGGGTCTTATTTATAGACTATGCATGATCCAACTCCTCTTCTTCCCAACCAATCACAACCCTTTGTGAAATCAGATCTAAATCTGATTGGTGGGAATAGAGTCCCTTGGATTCCTCCTTAGATGGTGCCTAAGACCAGTCAAAGTTGGTTCTTAGGAGAACTCTAATTGGAATCCAAAAAGGAGATGGAGTCCCTGTCCAACAAGGACTCCTGGGCGCCTCCAACTTGGGCACACGCCAAGGGTGGCGTGCGCCCTCCTCCTTGCCAGGTTCTGGCAGGGGGACAAGCCCCCACCAGCTCTCCAATAGGTGCATGACATGTGGACAGAAGTCAAAGTATCAATGGTCAATATTTGACCAGTCAAAGGTCAACTTTTGACCAAAGTCAAAGGACGAGAAATGGCAGGTGACCAAAAATGGCAGGTATTGTCTTACAAAATAAGACAACCCTTTTCTGACTTGGACAAGCTCCAGTCAGACCAAGTGAAGGCCTCTGATTGAGCACAAACTCCTTTGGCTCAGTCAGGACAACTATTTATGATAGTAAAAGAAGAACGTTAGGTTCAATCGAGTGCTAGCACGATTTTCTTGAACCTAATTGAATCTCATTCAGATCAATTGAACTGGATCAGTTCAATTGATGATCACCAGATTCAAACCCTTGTTTGTGTGACCCAGTTAGGTTCAGTTCTGTATGGTAATGGGATATGTCATGATCTCTATCATCGACATCATCGAAACTCCTTTCGATGGATCAGAACTCTTCTGATTCGAACAGCTAGAATGATCGATCATCTAAATCATTCTAATTGCTCCCAAAATCCACCAGTGACACCTAGCAGTATATGGTGGCAACCCATCAGAGCTGAATGCGAACCTCTTGGTGCAGCTACCTGTGTGATTAAGTTCTTCTATCTTGAGCCCCGATCAGATTAGGGTTAAGGTGAACTCGTCAAACCCTAGTTCTCTGTCATATGATGTAATCATTCGATTCAAGTCCGATGTGAAAATCTAAATAGAAACTCTTTCTATTATTTCACTCTGCCATGGCCATGGGCTTCTGGACTTGATTCTCATGATCATCATAGGGCTGCTCCTCTACCACCGAGGTAGATAGATTCCATCTTGATGCAATCCAGTTCCTACAATGAACATGCTATAGCCAACATACACCTCAGGGTTCCATATGGCTAGGAGACCGAGTAATGGTGTAGTCAAACTATAACACCCTCAAGGTGAACTGCCGATGCACCTCAGGTCAAAGAACCAGACACACCTACTGCAGCATCGAGTCAGTCATTGACGAGAAGGTAGACTTCCTAATGACTACTCGAGGTGGTCACGCTCAGTGCCCTCGTTCTCTAACGAGTACCTATACTCTCGCTTCGATGTCTCCACACCGTAGACTCAAGACTCATCTACTAAAGAGAAGCGATTGTACACCAACCTTCCGGATCAATCACCATCCTCGTGATGATCCTATGGTCGGGAGCATTTTATGAGTTAACAATGATTATTCATGTCTTAAATTTTCAACTCTTGAAAATATGAATTATCATTACCATTAACTCAAAAGATGTATCATAGACACTAAATACACATATGTGATAGAAAATAACCCATTTTATTGATTTTAGTCAAAATTATAATTTTGCCCCTAGAAGTGTATTACAAGTGTCAGCCAATTCTGGCTTCTAGGGCACATATATCTAACACGCTGTTGCAATGAAATACTTTCCTTTGACATCGGCCTTTTTCTTCGGCTCTGCCTTCTTCTTCTTTGCTCTTTCCACCTTCTGCTTTTTCGCAGACTTCTTTTTCTTTCCATAAGACTTTCTTTTGGAAGAAGTCCATTCCATAGCAAGAACTGAGCCTTTAGAACCTTTCATAGAAAGCTCAGCGGTAACCAGCATATTCATTAATTCGGCCAAGGAATTTTGAAGTTTATGCATGTGGTAATTCATGATGAATTGCCCATATGCATCAGTCAAGGATTGCAGAATAATATCATTCTGCAGGTCCAAGTCTAACTTCACACCGAGCTTCTCAAGCTCTTCCATGTCCTTGATCATTGTCAGACAGTGATCTTGGACTGACTGCCCATCACGCATCTTAGCCTTAAAAAGTCATTTCGTGACTTGATATTTGGCTGCGCGACTCTGTTCACCAAACATCTCCTGCAGGTGAGCCAACATTTGGCGAGCAGTCCCGATATCTTCATGTTGGCGCTGGAGCTCATCAGACATCGAGCCCAACATGTAATATCTGGCCTTATTATCTTCGTCTATCCATTTTCCAGAGACGCTCTCTGTTCAATGGATGGACGGGCTGGTAAGGTGGGAGGGTCCTGGTCCAGTACATGGGTTAACTTCTCAGAACCCAAAACTATTTTGTAGTTCCTGAGCCAATCTTTATAATTGGGTCCAGTCAGTCTATGTGTGTCCAGGATACGTGCCAATGGGTTGGACGCAGACATTTTTCTGTAGAGAGTCAAAGATTCTAGTTAGATACTGTAATTTTGACTTGACCAATTTGTTTAGGGATTTTATTTTTAAACAAATTAGCTCCCACTATTTTCTCGGATCCCTACACTCCCTCTGTAGAGATGCGAAAATCTCCACGATTAATGATTTCTAGTGGGTGGTGCGGTCTCACCAACTGACTCATCACCTCACCTAACAGTTATTGGTGATGGGTTAGCCAATGAGTGAACAACTCTTGTTCAATGATTCTCTAATCATGGTGCACCCAAACTTGGTCTCTAATTCATGAATCTCACCGTATCCGGAATATTGATCCACTCCTTAGTTAAGTCAGACCCACCATTTGCATAGACTGGGTTCCTAATTGAGTCTCTCACCGTATCCGAAATATTGAGCCCAACTCATCCTCCAGCCCATAGCATCCAATGCCTAATAGACATGGTTGCATCTTCCTCGGTGCAACTGAGCCACTGTATCCAGCCGAGAACAATCAACCCCGGGAAGGGCCCGCACATCTACAATGGTGGAAGACCTCAGACTTAATCTTTTCTTAGGGAGAATTGATTCAGGTCTCATTAAACTAGACTTGTCATAGTCATAACAATTATGACTAACCTAGTGGCATGGGTTAGCTCGGATTATTGACCACCTCAGATCAGAACTGTGTCAACAGATATGGCCAGGTAAGTGAGACCGGTGGAAGGAATATGCCATTAACTCGTACAAGAACGCATTCAGGTCGAGTAGCTTCCAATTAAAAACCAGTCGGTCGTATGTGCCAAACTTACCTTAGACACCAAATTGTTGAGCCAGAACCAATTGGGTTAGCCTACAATCCAGACTCTAACCTCTGAGCCTAATTAGGTCTTGCTTGATCGTGACTCGATCTTGACCCAGACTTAATCCTATTAGGCTGGTCAATTTAAGCATTGTTGATCCCATCTAACCAACTCTTGATTCGGTTTGATCAACCGCTTAGACCTAATTGAGCTACCCAAGCCCGAACCCAGTATTATGAATATGTCTTAGATCTGAAATTCTCAATTTTAGACCTAATTAATATTTCATAATCTTAATTTTTAATTAAGTAGGGTTCATAAACAAAATATGCACAATAAATCCTAGGGTTTCAGGATCTAGGGTTTTGCAGAAAGTAAGTTTTGGGATTTCTGATTAAGGACGAACATGCAGCACCCCTACACATCATAAGAACACCCCATCGAATGGGAAGAGAGGGCCTTTAAACCCTTCTTCATTCTTATGACCGGACGGCCAAGAGGAACGCCTTAATCAGGAACATGCAATACTACAAAATAGTTTTAGATCTATATCATATATCTCATATACAAATTAGATCTAATCATGGCATATTTTGCATACATCTCATGTATCGAATCATGCATATTTTTCAGATCTAAATTATCTCATAATAATCTAAAAAATTAGATTTAAATTGATCTAATCAAAATAAATTCTAATCTAGATAATTATGTAGAACTATTCTACAACTAGTCTAGACATGCATCAATCATATCTCATATGATATTTAAAATTAAATAATTTTTATTTACTATTTTTTAGATGTTATTATAACCATTATAATATCAAAAAATAGTAAATAAATAGATCTAAAATATGATTTAATCAGATTAAATCAAAAACATGCAAGACTATTCTATAGAACTATTCTATTTTAGAACTAGTCATGCATATTTCTAATCTTAGATCCAAATCATTTAATTTTAATTTTTTCTGATTTTAGATCTGATCACATCTCATGTGACATCTGAAATCATTTATTTTTCTAATTAAAATAAATTTAAAATTAGATCTAAACACTTTTAGAACCTTGGCTCTGATACCAGTTGAAGGAAAATCCTGATTTTTCGGACCAGGTTCGTTCAGATCTGATCAGATCAAGAGATATATTTCAAAAATTTTTCTCTTTGATCTAAATCAGATCTAAGATATTTTAGATCTGATTATTATTATTTTAAAAATTAAAATAAAATCTAGATAAATTAAATCAAATTTAATTTACCTTGATATGGGTAATCCTATTACCCGTTGATGATCCTGTATGCAGCGGAAGGTTCTGGATCTAGCCACGCAAGTGCCTGGCCTCTATCGGTATCCACTCAGGCTGGATCTGGAGATCCTCTTCTTCTCTATCACATCTCCAAAAATCAAGATCTGGATCTGATCTGGAGGATCTTCAAAACTCCTTTTGAAGATCAGCAGTCGTCCTTTGCAGCAGCGCAGCCTTCTAGCTTTCAGTCGCCTTTCTTTGATCTGGATTGCACCAACCAAAAATCCAAAACTCCTTTTGGACGTGGAGAGGAGAGGGAGAAGGTGGTTTGGCATGGAGGAAGAGGGGAGAGGCAGCCTTGGGGCATGGGAATTATGATTCCTTTCAATCACTTCCAATCACAATCTGAGTTGGGCGCAGGGTCTTATTTATAGACTAAGCGTGATCCAACTCCTCTTCTTCCCAACCAATCACAACTCTTTGTGAAATCAGATCTAAATCTGATTGGTGGGAATAGAGTCCCCTGGATTCCTCCTTAGAGGGTGCCTAAGACCAGTCAAAGTTGGTTCTTAGGAGAACTCTAATTGGAATCCAAAAAGGAGATGGAGTCCTTGTCCAACAAGGACTCCTAGGCGCCTCCAACTTGGGCACACGCCTAGGGTGGCGTGCGCCCCTCCTTGCCAGGTTCTGGCAGGGGGACAAGGCCCCCACCAGCTCTCCAATAGGTGCATGACATGTGGTCAAAAGTCAAAGTGTCAATGGTCAACATTTGACCAGTCAAAGGTAGACTTTTGACCAAAGTCAAAGAACAAGAAATGGCAGGTGACCAAAAATGGTAGGTAATGTCTTACAAAATAAGACAACCTTTTCTGACTTGGACAACCTCCAGTCAGACCATATGAAGGCCTCTGATTGAGCACAAACTCCTTTGGCTCAGTCAGGACAACTTATTTATGATAGTAAAAGAAGAACGTTAGGTTCAATCGAGTGCTAGCACGATTTTCCTTGAACCTAATTGAATCTCATTCAGATCAATTGAACTGGATCAGTTCAATTGATGATCACCAGATTCAAACCCTTGTTTGTGTGACCCAGTTAGGTTCAGTTCTGTATGGTAATGGGATATGTCATGATCTCTATCATCGACATCATCGAAACTCCTTTCGATGGATCAGAACTCTTCTGATTCGAACAGCTAGAATGATCGATCATCTAAATCATTCTAATTGCTCCCAAAATCCACCAGTGACACCTAGCAGTATATGGTGGCAACCCATCAGAGCTGAATGCGAACCTCTTGGTGCAGCTACCTGTGTGATTAAGTTCTTCTATCTTGAGCCCCGATCAGATTAGGGTTAAGGTGAACTCGTCAAACCCTAGTTTCTATCATATGATGTAATCATTCGATTCGAGTCCGATGTGAAAATCTAAATAGAAACTCTTTCTATTATTTCACTCTGCCATGGCCATGGGACTTCTGGACTTGATTCTCATGATCATCATAGGGCTGCTCCTCTACCACCGAGGTAGATAGATTCCATCTTGATGCCAATCCAGTTCCTACAATGAACATGCTATAGCCAACATACACCTCAGGGTTCCGATATGGCTAGGAGACCGAGTAATGGTGTAGTCAAACTATAACACCCTCAAGGTGAACTACCGATGCATCTCAGGTCAAAGAACCAGACACACTACTGCAGCATCGAGTCAGTCATTGACGAGAAGGTAGACTTCCCTAATGACTACTCGAGGTGGTCACGCTCAGTGCCCTCGTTCTCTAACGAGTACCTGTACTCTCGCTCCGGTGTCTCCACACCGTAGACTCAAGACTCATCTACTAAAGAGAAGTGATTGTACACCAACCTTCCAGATCAATCACCATCCTCATGATGATCCTATGGTCGGGAGCATTTTATGAGTTAACAATGATTATTCATGTCTTAAATTTTCAACTCTTGAAAATATGAATTATCATTACCATTAACTCAAAGGATGTATCACAGACACTAAATACACATATGTGATAGAAAATAATCCATTTTGTTCATTTTAGTCAAAATTATAATTTTGCCCCTAGGAGTGTATTACAGGTGTCAGCCAATTCTGGCTTCTAGGGCACATATATCTAACAGGAAGCTATCTGGATGAAGAAGTTCATCACTGAATTGAGAGTTATTCCTAAAACTGAGAATCCAATACCACTTTACTATGATAATACTGGAGCTATAGCTCAAGCAAAGGAACCAAGATCTCATCGTAAATCCAAACATATTCTGAGATGCTTTCATCTCATTTGAGAAATTATTGAAAGACAAGATGTAGTCATAGAATGACTGGACACAAAGAACAACATAGCAGACCCATTCACTAAGGCTTTACCACTGCATCTATTTGATCACCACCTTGATTGTATGGGATTAAAATGTAAGGGCAATTGGCTTTAGTACAAGTGGGAGATTGAAAGAAATATGCCCTCAAGTTAATTTATTTTTGGGATGTTCTTTGTCTTCTAAACTTATATAATAATATTTTTAATAAATAAAAGCATTTATTTCATCATATGCAGTGTCTTATTATTTATTTAAGATTATGATGAATCCTATAAATTAGGGCTATAGTTTTAGGATTATGATGAGATCATACCTTTAGACCTAAAATCTTAAAATTCTAATTTGAATATTCCTAGTCGATGGGACATTGAGTTAAGGATCAATGTTTTTCGGTAAGAATAGCACATTCTTTGTATGCTCGATTGAGAGGGTGATTAATCTCACAATAACTTGTGTATGACACTAATACAAGAATATGGGTACTCATTAGAGAATGAGTTCACTGAATTGATCCAAATCGAGAATATCTAATAGAGTCTTATCTACATGTCAATAGATGGTTCTCATAGTGGAATTTGTGCATGTAATCCTTTGACCTGAAACTACTATAGAATCTTATATATATAAATCTATATTTTGGTTCATACTCATTTATGATTCAGTTATATATGGGATGATCTGGATATGGTAGATTATATATATGAGGTTGTGAGTAGCTTAACATGAAATCGATTTCTCCTGATAAGAGAAAATTGCATCCTACTTGCTTCAAATAAATGATGATTCAGGAAGACTTTGATCAAAGCATGATAAAAAAATTAGAAATAGTTTCTAATATTTCATTAAATGAATCATCATCATAAGATTGAAAGAGAAATGAATACGATATTGGGGTTGACATATTTCCATACCCAGAGTCGTATTCAGGATGTAGGGAGATCGAAGGATCTAGTTGCATGGTAATTTTCACTTAAGGATATTTTTGGTATTTCAATCAAAATTTCATATCTTCTAGATAGTCATGATACATTGCTAGACGTCAATCATGTCTTGTGGGTTTGATCAAATTAAAATTTTAATTTGATTATTAAATTAGAAAGTATTCTAAATTAAGTCAAATTCAGTTGGCTAGTTTTTGACCTAAATCGGTTTGGTTGAGTTCTAACCAAATTAGGTTAAATCACACCCAGACTCACTGCTGGTTAGATGTGAAACCCAATGGGTCACACACAAAAAGAATTGATTAAGGGTCTAATTGGATTAGACTATGATTGCAAGATGAACATGCTAACACATGTAGCAAACCCTAGCACCTGGTTTCGAATTGGATTCGAATCAGCTTTCGATTTAGGCTAATTTAGGTTCAATTTGAGCCAAATAGGATTTGATCTTGAATTGGATTAATCTAGATTGATTGGGCTTCAGATTGGGTGCCACATACCTACATCCCATGCACTAGAGAGTCTCTCTCTTGCTCATGGGAAGTCTTTCATGTGCAAAGAACTTTTTGGCGCATGGAATTTGTTGGCGCCTACCTTCTTTGACTTTTTCCATTTTGTTATGTCACGTAAATTTTTATATTGACATGGACATCAGATATGGGGCGTAGAAGAGTCCTTCTATAGATGAAATACTCCTTTTTTCTTTTTAATTTTTTCGCCCAAGATGTTTTGTCGCCCAAGATCCCTTATCGCCAAAGACTCCATGCCGCCTACTCCTCCTTGACGTCTCTTGGACCAAGTCAAAGTCTCTTGGAACTTTGACTATTCAAAGATTATCTCCATGCCTTCTTGTTGAATGGGCATCCCTTTTTAGAGCCATTGGATGGCCTTTTTTCATGATCTAATGGATGAAAAGGGTGGCGCCAACCAAAGATGATATATTGCGACTCTTCGTAAAAAAACTTACATAGAATTAGTCCAAGAGTCTTTCTACTTTAAGGCACCTCTTGGACTGAGTCTACATCTCATTTTTTACTGATGAGGCATAAGCTTGGCTGATGGGGCATGAGAAATTGATAAGGAAAGGGTGTGAGATTTTTTGTTGGCACCCCTATGTACATTATAAATAGGGGTGCACACTAAGAGTCCGGGTGTGTGAAAAAATTATCTTTCTTTCTTACAATAGTTTCTTTTTGTCCAATTTTCTTTCTTTCTTTCTCTTGTCTAGACCTTATCCTTATAAAAACAAGAAGTCATCTTAAGTTAGGAAGAAAAATTAAGAAGACAAAAGAAAAAGAAAGAGAGATAAGGAGAGGCAAGGAAGGTAACATAAAGGCTAAAGAAGGTCCTGCCCTTTTTAATTGAAGTTCTTATTATTAAAACTTTAATTATATAAATCAGAGGTGCTGGTGTCTTGATCAAGTCTCTGTATGGATCAACGTTGGAGGGTGAACACATGGGCACCTGATGGAACCCCTGACGGACTGCTACCGACGATCAGGGTCAATTTAGGGTTTAGCAATAAGAGGTATGTTCTAATGCTTTCTTTTATATTACAAATGCATGTTATATGATTTAATTGCTAATGAGGTGGTCCTAGGGTTCGAGTTTGATTTATATGATTTCATGTTTTTGCTTTGAAATCCGTGATTCCGCCCTGTACACCAATCCCATCATTTTTATGTAATAAAAATTTGAGAGAGAGAGAGTGATGGCATGTAGGATGAGTGCTCCATGGAATTAGGGCACGGAGGTTTATTTCAGACATGATCTGATCATATCCTAAAGAGAGAAGAAGAAGAAAAGATAGTCTTCTCTCCATCTTTATGTGAAATTTTTCTATGAGAAAAATTAGAAAATATTAGATCTGAAAGCATGAAAAAAATCTAGAGGGGAAGGTCACCTCTTGTCCTAATATAAAGATGTTTTTAGGACATCAATCATTGATGTTCTGAAAGAGAATATCTGTCTTCTTATTGGATGTTTTTTCTATTAGATGTGTGAAGCCAGATTAGCTGACACATTATAATATACTTCTAAGTACAATTTTATAATTTAGACTATAAATTAATAAAAAAATTATTTTCTATCATAGTGTGTATTTAAAGTGTCTGTGATACATCCTATGAGTTTATGGTAATGACAATTCATATTTTCAAGAGTTGAAATTTAAGGCATGAATTTTCATAATTAACTCATAAACTGCACTTGACCATTAAATCATCATAAGGATGATGATCGGTCCAGAAGGTTGGTATATGATTGCTTTCTTAGGATAGATAAGTCTTGAGTTTACAGTATAGAGATACCAAAACAAGAGTATAGGTACTCGTTAGAGAATAAGAGCACTGAGCGTAACCATCTCTAGCAGTCATAAGGGAGTCTACCTTCTCATCAATGACTGGCTCGATGCCGTAGTGGTGTGTTTGGTTCTTTAACCTGAGGTGAATCGATAGTTTATCTTGAGGGTGTTATAGTTTGACTACACCATAACTAGGTCTCCTAGCCATTCAAAATCCTGAGGTATATATTGGCTATAGCATGTTCAACCTATTTGTCCTGTTCTTATTAATTTGACCTAGCCTACAGTGCCATAGGTAAATATCAGAGACTTTTTCTAATCTAGAGTATTTTCTAGAAGTGTACATTATACTCACAGGCTATGATAAAATGTAAATATTATTTTTTTTGTTTTCTTTGTATTATTGAAACATCATTCATAATGATACCATAATAATCTGCCTTTATAGACAAAGGATAATCATCTTTGGCTAAAAGGCTAACAGAGATTATATTCATCAGAAAGGAAGAACAATAATGACATTTATTTAAAAATATGATATTAGTATTGAGAATAAGTTAAACTATTTTCATAGCTAGAACTGAAACAAACCTTCCATCTCCAACATTCAGGAATCGCTTATTATTTTCAAATCATCTACTAATTTGAACTCCTTACAACATATTGCAAATATGGATCGAACTTCCATTATCTAATACCCAAGTAGAAGTATCACAAATAGAGAAATTATAAGATATTATCATATAACATCCTTGATCAGCAACTACTTGCTCATCTTTCTTTTCAACCTATTGGGGTCATGGGAATCAAGATACTAAGGACAGCTCCTCTTCCAATGCCCTTGCTTCTTATAGTGGAAGCATTCTATCCAATCTAGGTTATTCTTGGATCTTATGTTTAAACTGGACAAAGAGGCCTCAGCACGAATCACTTCGTGCTGCTGAATAATATTCAACTTTCGATACTTATTATCAAAGTTGGGTTTCATAACAGTGAATGGAGCAATTATGATTTGGATTTAACTGCATAAAGAAGAACCAAAAGTCTAATCAGTAATTGATTCATTAAATGCAAAGATTTGGACTTTAATCAAAAGGTTCTCCTACTATTTTGTTCGAACTGGTAGTCCTTACCTCTAATTTGAAGAATTATCTTAATTCCTTAGTGGGTATTAGAATCCACAAATTGCACGCAAGCCCAACTATGGTTGGTCAACCCATGTACATCCAAGGATAGGTTCATAATCAATTATTTCTCCAAATAATTTCTAGTAAATTTTGCCCCATATATCTTTTCAGTAAGCTAGGGCCTCCATTGAAAGTCACAGTTAGGTCCAACCATTAACATGGTCATACTTGGTCCATCTAACTAATAAATGATTAAGCTCAACTATGGTTGGTCAATCTAATCAACATTTAGAGAGACGTGGCCACGAAACCGTATTATGAATGATAATTTCATTAGCAGATAAGCACCGGACCTATGAGCCTCCAATGATTATCCAACTAATGGACTCATTATCATCCACCTAATGGGAGGCTATGATCTAGTTATCACCATAACTATTTCATTTTAAGGATTTTAGAAAATTTTAACTAAAGAAAGAAAGAAGGTCAGATGAATCAGCTTATCATGATCCTCCCACTAGCTTCACCAAGTTAGCTTAAGGGAGACTAATAATAAGCTGGTCTAGGAGCACCTAAATCAATCACATTGATTTACCTAATTGACATGGATCAGCTCGAAGAGTCAAGTGATCTAATCAAAACGTAATTTTACTAATCCGCACATTGCTTGCTGTTGCAGCCTATTTCGATTATGAAATATGGCAAATGGACATGAAAACGGCATTCCTAAATGGATATCTTGAGGAAGATATCTATATAGAACAGCCGCTAGGTTTCACATCCAGTGATACTGATCACAAGGTTTGCAAGCTGCAAAGGTCCATATATGGACTTAAGCAAGCATCTCGGAGCTGGAACACTCGTTTCAATGATGTGATTAAAAAGTTTGGTTTCATCAAAAACGAAGAGAAACCATGTGTTTTCAAAAGGGTCAGTGGGAGCGCTGTTGTCTTCCTCGTATTGTACGTGGATGACATCCTCCTTATTGGGAATGATATTCCCATGTTGACATCAGTCAAGATGTGGTTGTCCAAGGAATTCTCCATGAAAGACCTAGGTGAAGCATCCTTTATTCTAGGAATTAAGGTCTATAGGGATAGACCGAATAGGATGCTAGGACTTTCACAGAAGATGTACATAGAGAAAGTACTAAAGAGGTTTAGTATGGAAAACTCTAAGAGGGGATTAATACCCTTCAGACATGGTATTCATCTTTCCAAGAAGATGTGCCCTAGCACACCTGAGGAAATAGAACGCATGAGCAAGATCCCTTATGCTTCTGCAATAGGGAGCCTCATGTATGCCATGCTATGTACACGACCTGATATAGCCCATGCTGTGAGTGTCACAAGCAGATATCAGTCAAATCCAGGTGAAGAACACTGGACTTCTGTGAAATGTATCCTTAAGTACTTGAGAAGAACTAAGGATATGATGTTGGTCTTTGGTAACGGAGAACTCCAAGTCCAAGGATACACAGACTCGGATTTCATGTCCGATATAGATGATCGAAAGTCGACATCTGGAAGTCTGTTTGTGTGCAATGGTGGAGCTGTCAGCTGGAAGAGTTCCAAGCAAACGGTGATAGCAGATTCCACCATGGAAGCAGAATATATCGCTGCATCAGAGGCTGCAAAGGAAGCATTCTGGTACAAGAAGTTTGCTGCAGAAATTCGGAGTAATGCCATCAGATGCCATTCCTCTATACTGCGACAACAATGGCGCCATAGCCCTTGCTAAGGAGCCGAGGTCTCACCAAAAATCCAAGCATATTGAGCGGCGATACCACCTCATCCACGATTACCTTGAAAAGGGTTATGTCGAGGTCAAGAGAGTCAACTCCGCAGATAATGTGGCAGACCCACTTACAAAGCCGTTGGGCCAGCAGAAGATCGAAGCCCACCTTGAGAAGATGGGACTTAGACTTGTAGCCAATTGGCTTTAGGACAAGTGGGAGATTGTTAGATATATGTGCCCTAGAAGCCAGAATTGGCTGACACTTGTAATACACTTCTAGGGGCAAAATTATAATTTTGACTAAAATCAATAAATGGGTTATTTTCTATCACATATGTGTATTTAGTGTCTGTGATACATCCTTTGAGTTAATGGTAATGATAATTCATATTTTCAAGAGTTGAAAATTTAAGACATGAATAATCATTATTAACTCATAAATTGCTTCCCGACCATAGGATCATCACGAGGATGGTGATTGATCCGGAAAGGTTGGTGTACAATCGCTTCTCTTTAGTAGATGAGTCTTGAGTCTACGGTGTGGAGACACCGGAGCGAGAGTACAGGTACTCGTTAGAGAACGAGGGCACTGAGCGTGACCACCTCGAGTAGTCATTAGGGAGTCTACCTTCTCGTCAATGACTGACTCGATGCTGCAGTAGTGTGTCTGGTTCTTTGACCTGAGATGCATCGGCAGTTCACCTTGAGGGTGTTATAGTTTGACTACACCATTACTCGGATCTCCTAGCCATATGGAACCCTGAGGTGTATGTTGGCTATGAGCATGTTCATTGTAGGAACTGGATTGCATCAAGATGGAATCTATCTACCTCGGTGGTAGAGGAGCAGCCCTATGATGATCATGAGAATCAAGTCCAGAAATCCATGGCCATGGTAGAGTGAAATAATAGAAAGAGTTTCTATTTAGATTTTCACATTGGACTTGAATCGAATGATTACATCATATGACAGAGACTAGGGTTTGACGAGTTTACCTTAACCCTAATCTGATCGGGGCTCAAGATAGAAGAACTGAATCACACAGGTAGCTGCACCAAGAGGTTCGCATTCAGCTCTGATGGGTTGCCACCATATACTGCTAGGTGTCACTGGTGGATTTTGGGAGCAATTAGAATGATTTAGATGATCGATCATTCTAGCTGTTCGAATCAGAAGAGTTCTGATCCATCGAAAGGAGTTTCGATGATGTCTATGATAGAGATCATGACATATCCCATTACCATACAGAACTGAACCTAACTGGGTCACACAAACAAGGGTTTGAATCTGGTGATCATCAATTGAACTGATCTAGTTCAATTGATCTGAATGAGATTCAATTAGGTTCAAGGAAATCGTGCTAGCACTCGATTGAACCTAACGTTCTTCTTTTACTATCATAAATAAGTTGTCCTGATCTGAGCCAAAGGAGTTTGTGCTCAATCAGAGGCCTTCATATGGTCTGACTGGAGGTTGTCCAAGTCAGAAAAGGTTGTCTTATTTGTAAGACATTACCTGCCATTTTTGGTCACCTGCCATTTCTTGTTCTTTGACTTTGGTCAAAAGTCTACCTTTGACTGGTCAAACGTTGACCATTGACCCTTTGACTTTTGACCACATGTCATGCACCTATTGGAGAGCTGGTGGGGGCCTGTCCCCCTGCCAGAACCTGGCAAGGAGAAGGGCGCACGCCAAGGGTGGCGTGAGCCCAAGTTTGGAGGCGCCTTAGGAGTCCTTGTTGGACAAGGACTCCACCTCCTCTTTTGGATTCCAATTAGAGTTCTCCCTAAGAATCCAACTTTGACTGGTCTTAGGCGCCCTCTAAGGTAGGAATCCAGGGGTCTCTATTCCCACCAATCAGATTTAGATCTGATTTCACAAAGGGTTGTGATTGGTTGGGAAGGAAGAGGAGTTGGATCACAAGTCAGGTCTATAAATAAGACCCTGCGCCCAACTCAAAAAGAATTAATTGAATTGAGATCAAAGTTCCCCATGCCCCAAGGCTGCCTCTCCCCTCCTTCCTCCATGCCAAACCATCTTCTCCCCTTGCTCTCCACGTCCAAAAGGAGTTTTGGACCTTGGTTGGTGCGATCCAGATCAAAGAAAGGCGATCAAAAGCAAGAAGGCTGCACTGCTGCAAAGGACGACTGCAGATCTTCAAAAGGAGTTTTGAAGATCCTCCAGATTAGATCCAGATTTGATTTTTGGAGGTGTGATAGAGAAGAAGAGAATCTCTAGATCCAGTCCGAGTGGATACCGGTAGAGGCCAAGCGCTTGTGTGGCTAGATCCAGAACCTTCCGCTGCAAACAGGATCATCAACAGGGTAATAGGATTACCCAAATCAGGTAAATTAAATTTGATTTAATTTATCTTTATTTTATTTCTATTATTAAAATAATAAAATTAGATCTGAAACATTCCAGATCTGATTGGGATCAAGAGAAAAATTTTGAAATATATCGCTCGATCTGATCAGATTTGAACGAACCTGGTCCGGGAAATCAGGATTTTCCTTCAAAAAGATAGCAGGCGGACAAGTTGGAATCTAGGCTCCTTAGAGCTCAATTCATTGGATATCCTAAGGAGTCATCAGGATATTATTTCTATCTTTCAAAAGATCGTAATGTGATTATGAGTCGACATGCCATATTTCTTAAGAAACAGTTTGTTCAAGATGGTGGCATCGAAAGATAGATTAGGTTCGAGGAGAAGGTCTTTGAAGAGAATGAGCCAAGGAACCTGAGGAACTTGGCCAATCTAAGCTGATCCATACACTACCTCTTCCATCTCGTAGGTCAAATAGAATTTTCCATCCTTCTAAGAGATACTTAGGTATTATTTCAGAGAATGTAGAAGAAATGTTCGTCATAAGAAATAGTGTTCATGGAGATAATCCCAAAACCTATGATGAGGCAGTATTAGATATCGACTCTGAGAAATGGCAAGAGGCACTGAAGTCAAAAATTGATTGATGCACTAAAACCAAGTCTGGACCTTGGTAGATCTACTTGATGGTATTTTACCTATTGGATAGAACTTCAAGAGAAGGATTGGTGCAGATGAAAATATGAAGACATTCAAGGTGAGGTTAGTGGCAAAAGAATATAGTCTGTGCGAAGGCATTGACTATCAAGATACCTTCTCGCTAGTGGCCATGCTTAAATCCATCCATACATTACTTGTGATTATAGCATATTTTGATTACGAAATATGGTAGATGCACATAAAAATAGCATTCCTAAATGGATATCTTAAGAAAAATATTTATATGAAATAGCTACTTGGTTTCAATTCTAGTGATGGTGATCACAAGCTCTACAATCTGCAAAGATCCATTTATAAACTAATGCAAGTATCTCGAAGTTGGAATGCTCATTTTAATGATGTTATCAAATCATTTGGTTTCATCAAGAATGTAGGGGAATTCTGTGTATTCAAAAAGACCAGGGGGAGCATAGTTGTCTTCCTCGTATTGTAGTGGAAGACATCCTCTTGGTTAGAAATGACATTTTCATGTTGACCTCGATCAAAGTGTGGTTATCTAAGAAGTTTTCTATGAAAGACCTAGGAGAGACATCCTTGATATTAGGGATTAAGGTCTATAGGGATAGATTGAAGAGGATGTTGGGTCTCTCATAGAATATGTACATAGAGGAGGTGCTGAAGAGGTTTAGCATGAAAAACTCTAAGATGGGACTTATGCCCTTCAAACATGGTATTCATCTCTCCAAGAAGATGTGCCCTAACATACCAGAGGAGATTGAATGCATGAGCAAGATCTCTTATGCTTCGGCAATAGGAAGCCTCATGTATGCCATGTTCTGTACACGATCTAATATTGCTCATGTTGTGTCACAAGTAGGTATCAGTTGAATCTAGATAAAGAGCACTGGAAATACTTTCCCTTGTTAGTGGCCTTCTTCTTTGGCTCTGTCTTCTTCTTCTTCCCACCATTCACCTTTTGCTTCTTCACAGACTTCTTCTTCTTTCCAAAAGACTTTCTCTTGGAAGAAGTCTGCTCCATAGCAAGAATTGAGTCCTTCGAATCTTTCATAGAGAGCTTAGCAGTAACTAGCATGTTCATAAGTTCAGCCAAGATATTTTGTAGTTTATGCATATGCTAGTTCATGATGAACTACCCATATGCATCAATCAAGAACTACAGAATTATATCAATTTACATATCGTGATCTAACATGAGATCAAGCTTCTCAAGCTCTTCTAAGTCCTTGATCATCATCAAACAATGATCTTGGGCCGACTGTCCATCACGCATCTAAGCCTTAAAAAGTTTCTTAGTGGCTTGATATTTGGCTGTGCGATTCTGCTCACCAAACAACTCTTGCAGGTGAGCCAATATTTGCTGGCTAGTCTTTATGTCTTCATGTTAGCACTGGAGCTCATCAGACATTGAGCCCAACATATAATATCTGGCTTTATTATCTTCATCCATCTATTTTTCTAGAGATGCTCTCTATTTAGCAGACAGACGGGCTGGTAAAGTGAAAGGATCCTGTTCCAACACATGGGTAAACTTCTCAAAATCCAAAATAATTTTGAAGTTCTAGAGCCAATCCTTATAGTTGGGCCTGGTCAATCTATGGGTGTCTAGGATGCGGGCTAGTGGATTGGATGCAGATATTTTTCTATAGAGAGTTAAAGTTTTTAGTTAGATTTTATAATCAAACTTAATCAATTCATTTAGAGATTTTATTTTTTAAATAAATTAGATGCCCACTATTTATTTGGATCCCTACACTTCCTTGGTAGAGATGCAAAAATCTCTATGATCAAAGATTTCTAGTAGATGGTGCGGTCCCACTAACTGGCCCATCACCTCATCTAACAATTATTGGTGATGGGTCAACCAATGAGTAGACAACTATTGTTCAATGATTCTCTAATCATGGTGCATCTTAACCTGATCTCTAATTCATGAATTTCATCATGTCCAAAATATTGATCCAATCCTTAGTTAAGTCAGATCCACCATTTGCACGAATTAGATTTTCGATTGAATCTCTCAATATATTCAAAATATTGAGCCCAACCCATCCTCCAACCCATAGCATCCAATGCTTAATAGATATGGTTGTATCTTTTCGATGCAATTGAACCACTATATCTAGTCAAGAACAATCAATCCTTGGAAGGGCCTGCATATCTATAATGAAGAAAGATCTTAGACTTAATATTTTCCTAGAAAGATTTAATTTAGGTCTCTTTAAACTTGACTTGACTTAGTCATAACAATTATGACTAACCTAGGAGCATGGATTAGCTCGAATTGTTAGCCTCCTCTAACCAAAACTGGATCGACACAAATGGCCAGGTAAGTGAGATTGGTGAAAAAGATATGCCATTAACTTGATAAGAACACATTCAGGTCGAGTAGCTTCCAATTAAAAATCAGTCAATCATATCTGCCAGACTTACCTTAGATACCAAATTATCGAATCAGAACAAATCGGATTAGCCTGCAATCCAAGCTCGAACTATGGAGCCAAATCAGGTCTTAACTTGATTGAGTCACATCTCAATATGATTCGATATTGACCCAGACTTAATCCTATTAGGCTAATCAAATCTAAGCTTTCTTTGATCCCACCTAACCAACTCTTGATTTGGTTTGATCAACCACTAGACCTAATTGAGCTATCCAAGTCCAAATCCAATTTTATGAAAGTATCTTAGAACTAAAAATTCATAATTTTTAGATCTAATTAATTTCATAACCTTAATTCTTAATTAAGTTTGGCTTCATGAACAAAACATGTATCAAAGTCTTAGGATTTCAGGATCTAGGATTTTGTAGAAAATAAGTTCTGATTTTTTATTAAGGATGAACGCGCAGCACCCCTACACATCATAAGAACACTCCATCGAATGAAAGTAGAGAGCCTTTAAATCCTACTTTATTCTTATGATCGAATGGCCAAGGGGAATGTCTGAAACAAAATAAGTTAGATCTAAATCATATATCACATATACAATCAATGATCTAACCTATATATGCCTTGCATACATCTCATGTATTATAACTCAATCAACCATACATGCTTTTAGATCTAATATATCACATATTATGTTTAAAAAATAAAATTTTAAATTTGATCATATCAAAACAAAACTATTCTAGATAATTTATAGAACTATTCTATAACTAGTCTAAGCATGCATCTTTCATATCTCATATGAATAAATTAAAAATTAAAAGCTTTATTTTCTATTTTTTAGATCTGATTATAATATTTATAACATCAAAAAAATAAAAATAAAGTATATCTAAAATTATATTTAATCAAAATAAGAATATGGTTACACTAGACTATGCATAGAACTATTCTACTCCTAGTCTAGTCATGCATCTCATATACTATAGATTTAAATTATATAATTTTTAATTTTTTAATTTTAGATCTAATTACATCTGATGTGACATCTAAAATTTTTTAATATTAGATCATAAATAAAAATTTAAAAAGATCTGAAGAACTGCGAACCTAGTTTTGATACCAGTTGAAGGAAAATATGATTTTCTACCGTAGGATCGTTCAGATCCAATCAAATATGAAAGGATATTATTTTAAAAATTCTAATAAATTTTAATTAGACCTGAGACTTCTTGGATCTAATTCTATAG
Source organism: Cocos nucifera (assembly GCA_006176705.1). Taxonomy (NCBI): domain Eukaryota; kingdom Viridiplantae; phylum Streptophyta; class Magnoliopsida; order Arecales; family Arecaceae; genus Cocos; species Cocos nucifera. The sequence goes on from QRFJ01003836.1 coordinate 22,507, forward strand.
ATTTAATATTAAAAATTAATAATAAAAATAAATCAAATTTAATTTAAGTACCAGATTGGGTAATCTAATTATCCTACGATGATCCTAATCGTTCTTGAGATACTGGAATGAGCCACGCATGTGCCTGACCTTTACCAGAGTCCACTCAAATAGGATCTGGAGGTTTTCTCCTTCTAAATCAAAACTCCAAAGATCTAATCTAGATTTGATCTTCAAGTTCCTCAAAACTTCTTTTGAAGAAGCAGTAGTCTTCTTTTTCAGTAGTGCTATCTTTTTCCTGATCTAAGCGCCAATGCAACTTGGATGGCTCTTACACTTGTGCCCAACTCCTTGGGCATGGAGAGGGGAGAGAGAGGACTAGATGAAGGCATGGAAGAGAGGAGGACAGCCTTGTAGCATGGTGAAAGGGAGAAGCTCTTAGAACCCTAGGCGCAGATAGGGTTTAAATAGATCCTGCTGTGCTATGCAGTGCCACATCACCTCGACCAATTAGAGGCCTTTATTTAATCAGATCTAAATCTAATTGGTGGCTGATATCATCTAATCACATCAAATAGAGTCCCTCAAAAATCCACATAGGTGGCACCATAGATGGATAGGACCAACTTGATTGGCACCTAAGAGTCAAAGTCCCTAGAGTTCCATCTGTATGGGAATCCTTTTATCCACATGGGGTGCATGCCTAAGGTAGCATGCACCCTCTCTCTTTCCTCTTTTAGCTAGGGACAAGAGCACCAATTGCTCCCCAATGGGTGCATGCCACATGGCCCTTTGTCCAAGTTTCTAGGGTCAACTGTTGACCAATGTCCGAAACAAAAAAATGGCAGGTGGCAAAAATTGGCAGGTGGTGTCTTAAAATCATCTAATAAATTAAGATAACCCTTTTCCGATCTGGATGAGCTCTACTTAAACTAAGATAAGATTTCTGAGTGAGTCCAAATAAATTTGGCTCAGCCAAGATGAACTAAAATAATTACAAAAGAAGAATGTTAGGCTCAATCGTGTGCTAGCACGATTTTCTTAAACCTAATTGGATCTAATCCAAATCAATTGAATTAGATTAGCCTAATTGATGACATCCAGATCCAAATCCTTATTTGTGTGATCCAGTTAGGTTCAATTCTGTATGGTAATGAGATATGTCATAATCTCCATCATCAACATCATCGAAATACCTTTCGATGGATCAGAACTTTTTTGATTCACAGAATTAGAATGATCAATTACCAAGATCATTCTAATTGCTCCCAAAATCCTCTAGTGATACCTAGCAGTATATGGTGGCAATCCATCCTAACTAAAAATGAACCTCTCGGTGCAGCTACTTGTGTGATTGGATTCTTCTATCTTGAGCTCCGATAGGATTAGGGTTAACATGTACTCATCAAACCCAATATCCATCATATGAATTAATCATTCGATTCAAGTCCAATATGAAATCCTAGTAGAAATTCTTTCTATCATCTTCACATAGTCATGGCCATGGGTTTAAGAACTCAATCTCATGATTATCATAGGGTTACTCTTCATATACCGAGGTAGACAGAACTTCTATTAGTGCAATCCAATTCCAACAATCAACATGCTATAGATAACATACACCTCAAAATTTTGAATGGCTAAAAGATTGAGTTATGGCGTAGTCAAACTATAACATCCTCAAGGTGAACTATCAATGCACCTTAGGTAAACAAATCAGACACCACTGCAGCATCGAGCCAGTCATCGACGAGAAGGTAGACTCTCTTATGACTGCTCGAGGTGGTCATGCTCAGTACCCTCATTCTCTAATGAGTATCTGTATTGACGTTCTGATATCTCTTCATCATAGATTCAAGACTCATCTATCCTAAGAAAATGATCATACACCAATCTTTCAGATCGATCACCATCCTCATGACGATCCTATGGTCAGGAGCAATTTATGAGTTAATTATGAAAATTCATATCTTAAAATTTTAACTCTTGAAAATATGAATTATCATTACCATTAACTCAAAGGATGTATCATAGACACTTTAAATATACACTATGATAGAAAATAATCTTTTTATTAATTTATAGTCAAAATTATAAAATTGCCCTTAGAAGTGTATTATAAGTGTTTAGCCAATCTAGCTTCTAGGGCACACATCTAACATCTCTTACTGTATCCAAAATATTGAGCCCAACCCATCCTCCAACCCATAGCATCCAATGCCTAATAGATATGGTTGCATCTTTCTGGTGCAACTCAACCACTATATCTAATTAAGAACAATCAACCTCGGGAAGGGCCCACATATCTACAATGGTGGAAGATCTTAGATTTAACATTTTCTTAGAAAGATTTAATTTAGGTCTCTTTAAACTTGACTTGACTTAGTCATAATAATTATGACTAACCTAGTAGCATAGGTTGGCTTGAATTGTTACCCACCTCAAATTAGAACTGGATCGATACAAATGGCCAGGTAAGTGAGATCGGTGGAAGGGATATGCCATTAACTCGACAAGAATGCATTCAAGTAGAGTAGCTCCCAATTAAAAATCAATCGATCGTATCTGTCAAACTTATCTTAGACACCAAATTATCGAATCAAAATCAATTGGATTAGCCTATAATCTAGGCTTGAACCGTGGAGCCAAATTAGGTTTTAACTTGATCAAGTCACATTTTATTATGATTTGACCTTGACCTAGACTTAATTCTATTAGACTGGTCAAATCTAAGCTTTCTTTGATCCCACCTAACCAACTCTTAATTTGGTTTGATCAACCGCTAGACCTAATTGAGCTACCGAAGCTCGAACCCAATTTTATGAAGGTGTCTTACATCTAAAAATTCATAATTTTTAGATCTAATTAATTTCATAATCTTAATTCTTAATTAAGTTTGGGTTCATGAATAAAATATGTAACAAAATCTTAGGATTCATGAATAAAATATGTAACAAAATCCTAGGATTCATGAATAAGGATTTTGCATAAAATCTTAGAAAGCGATCGTATACAAGCCTTCTGGATCAATCACCATCCTCATGATGATCCTATGGTCAGAAGCAATTTATGAGTTAATTATGAAAATTCATATCATAGATTTTCAACTCTTGAAAATATGAATTATCATTATCATTAACTCAAAGAATATATCATAGAAACTTTAAATACACACTGTGATAGAAAATAACTCTTTTATTAATTTATAGTCAAAATTATAAAATTATCCTTAGAAGTGTATTACAAGTGTTTAGCCAATCTGGCTTCTAGGGCACACATCTAATACCAGCAACCCTATACGGGTTTATCATAGTCTAACTGGACCTTGTCCTAGTCAAATCAAGGATTGTCCTGATCAGATTAGGGCTTATCCTGGTCTCATGTGATGGGCATCAAGATAAAAGGTCATTTGATCCAGTCTTTGTAGGAAAGAAAGGAGGAGGTGCACCCCCTAGGTATTTCTCTTGGGGTGCGTGATCTAGATGGTTTGTGTGAAGTGGGAGGGCACACGCCCCTCCTTAGCATGAGCCTCTAGTGGATATACATGGGAGGTTATCCATTCAAAGTAGTTTGAATGAGTCAAAAGAGTTTGAAAGGTTCAAAACTCCCTAGAGATAATTCTTCCTGCTCCAACTCCACATTATCTAGATAATGTGGCACCTTTTTCCATGAATTTTTACAATAAAATTCAGATGGAAATTAGCATATGGCATGGAGGCTTAGGAGAAGTCATTCTAATTTAAGAAAATTGATTGCTTAAAGCCCTAGGACTCTAGAGTTCAGGCTTGTTTGTAAATAGATGCCTAAGCCAAATGATTTGGCAATTAATTCCAATGCACATGCCCAGGCTCTATCTTTATCTCTCCTCTTTACCTTCTCTCCCTCATCCTCTCCCTCTTCTCGATGCGTATGAGTTGGGCCAACCAACACTTAAAGAGTTGAAGTGCTGCTTTTGCAAGACCATGTTAGGAGTTCTTGATCATGTGATGATCAATCTACTGTGGGAGATCGGATCGAAGGCATGCCCAAGAGTTTCATTTTTAGATCTTCTGAGATCTGATTTAGAAGGAGAAGGATCTGACCCGAGTGGATGTTGGTAGAGGTCGGGCATGTACATGGCTACAATCAAAACCTCCATTAGCAATCGGATCATCACTGCAAGTGAATTATTTATCCAAATCAGATGATATTTGATATCATAATTTTGCATTTAATTTTAGATCAATCTAATCAGATTTGAAAACTCTCAGATCTAATTGGATAAATAAAAAAAAATTTAAAATTTTCTCTGCATGACCTGATCCGATCAGGTCGATCTTGCAGTAGTTCCTTCAGGGGTCGAGCATGTGCACGGCTCAAGTTGGATCTCGGGAGAGCATTTAGATCATTGTAACAAGTAAACAGTTCACTTGTGATCAAGTGATATCTTGATACCCATATTTTATTTTTATTTTAGATCTATATTATTAGATCTGAGAACTCTCAGATCTGATCGGATTAGTGAGAAAAATTTAAAATCTGCTGCATTAACTTGATCCGATCAGGTCGATCCTGTAGTTCTTTCAACTAGTATCAGAGCAAAGTTCTAGTTCTAGATCTAGATAGTTTTAGATTTGAAATTTATTTTTGATGAGATCAATCATATTTTTTACTTTTACATGAGATGTAATCTGATATGTTATATGAGATGTAATTTAAAATTAGTACATGAGATGTGTGCAAAGCATGTGTAGAATAGATCTAGTTTCATATATGAGATATATAGTTTCATATATGAGATATATGGTGTAGATCTAGTTTTAGTTATAGTAAAAAAATTTTATGATTGGGGAATTCCTTTCGACCATCTGGTCATAAGATTAAGAAGAGTTTAAAGGCCCTCATTTCTCATTCGATGGGGTTCTCTTATGACATGTAGGGATGCTGCATGTCTATCCTCAACTAGAAAATAAAAACTTACTTTCTGCTAAATCATAATCTAAAAACCCTAGGATCTTTTATTTCATGCTTTATTTTTCTAAACCATGTTACACTTAATTGAGAATTAAGTTATAAAATCTATTGGTGCAGAATCTGGTTTACGCCAGATCGAGCTGGAGTTGAGGTAGAAGAGGCCTCCATCGATGACCTATAAAATAAAGTTCCATCCGAAATCGGTGATGGTGGCTCCGATAGGACCCTCCGATGATCAAGTCAGCTCTTTTGGCCAACAGAAATAGGGTGCTCAGGAAAGAATTCAGTAGAGTTTTGGAAATAAGAAGAGAGCTTAGAGAAAACGTATCTGGTGGGTTCCTTTTATAGATGGAGTTTATAACAAACTTGAAAGTGACAGACATAACCATCAGGTAGTAGGCTGCTTGGAGCCACGTGGAGTTTGTTACAGAGAGTAGTATCTGTTGTCATGATGTATCCATTTGTTGGGATTTAACAGTCAAAGTTCAGAGAAAGTAGGCGTTGGTTGGTGGAGAGCTTTGACATATATCAATTCCAAAGGTTTTTGGACTTTTAAAGGGAATATGACTAGAGGAGATCATCCAAGAGGAATGCTAGTTGAAATCTGAATGTAATCCACTAGAGGAATCCAGATAGAGTTCGATTGATGGAGAAGTCCAGAAGGAGTCCGATTGATGGAGAAGTCCGACTGAAGGAGAAGTCTGGAAGGAGTTTGACTAAGGGAGAAGTTTGAAAGAAGTCTGACTGGTGGAGAAGTTCAGCTGAAGGAGAAGTGTAGGAGGAGTTCGACTGAAGGAGAAGTTCGAAAGAAGTCCGACTGATGGAGGAGTTCGACTGAAGAAGAAGTATGAGAGGAGTTCGGCTGAAGGAGAAGTTCGAAAGGAGTTCGACTAATGGAGAAGTCCGACTGAAGGAAAAGTCTGGGAGAAGTTTGGCTAAAGAAGAAGTGGCGATTGAAGCTCTTCTATGATTATAAATTAAACTTGGCTAAGTATTAGACCAAACTTCGATGGGAGCGGGGTTTACCCCTAACAATAGTCCCCCTACTCTCAAGTTCGGAATTCAAAGGAAGGGTGTAAAAAGATGACTGCCAAAGTTCTTTCCTTGATTTTGTGATTATTGAAAAAAGAAAAATAAGGCATTTTGTCATCTTCCATATTGGCACCAGAGTCCCTTTAACTCGATCCAACTCGATGAGATGGATTTTCGAAATTTCTACCAAAGCACTGCTCGAGACACGGTGCCATAAAGGCACTATCTATCACCATTCTTTTGTCATGATGCTTAGGACACGCGTCACATAAAGAAAGGCCGAGGAAGATCTGCAATTATGATGGTTTCAGGTCACTTTCTACTATTTAAGTCCTTCCTTTCTTGGTTCTCATCTTCCTTCCCTTTGAGAGTCCTAGTTCCTTTCCTCCTCTGGCTTTCATTTTCCTTTCACTCGAGAGTTCTAGTTTCTTCCTTCGTCCTTCCTGATTCTGGGCATTCTTCTGCTTGTTCTTCATCATGCTCATCACCTCTTTGTCCTTCTCGATTGACCTAGGTCAGTTCCACCATCCTTCTTTTTAATTATTCTAGCATCCTTCGCTTCTTATTCTCTCAGTTTTTCTTAAGGAGTTTTCTGCATCCTTTGCCTCTTAATTTTTGAGGATTTCTCTTGAATTTAGTTTGATCTAGATATCCTTCGAAACTCTCCAATCTGCTGGTTCCTAGAGTTCATCCGATCCAGCCTTTCTTGACCCCGTCCCTATTATAGTAGTTCACACTTGAGACATGTCTCATCAACCTTTCGTATCGGATACCATTCCTTGCATCCTGACCCCGAATGATCTTTTCCTAATTAGGATTTACTACGGGATCCCTCAGGAGTATGACCTTGAACTTCTCACATCGAGTGACTGAGTGAGTTCTCCTCCAGCTAGCCGACTCTACCTATATTTAGAAACTCTAAGTGCCAGACTTCGACTTCCACTCCCTCCTTTCGTAGTTGCTCTTTTTCGATTTCTGAACATCTTCCTTGCCTCTGCAGCACCAAATTCTTTTAGGTTTATGATAGGATTCCTTTCCCTCTATCATCTAGATGAGGTCCATTCGATCGTTTCACCCTTTAGGAACTTCTATACTTTCAAGTGCCATCCATCTACGAAGGACTGGTGGTACTTCTTCCTCTAGTTCGTCAAAAAGGGGTTACTGAAAGGCGCTCCTTCTTCCATTCATAATTGAAAGAAAAAGTATTTTTTTGTGCACTATCCGACCTTGCTATTGGATCTTCCCCCATGGGGTCACATTAGGAAGTGAGTCCGTCGAGCTCCTAGCTTAGATAGAGCCGATCTTGATTCCTCCAACAAACTCAAAGTGTACAGAGCTCCTCTTCTTTTCAATCTTCTAAAAGAACAGACCTTGTTTAACCTGAGTTTGAGTCTCCTTGACCCTACCGGTACATTTTTTACTTTTGAATTCGCTTAGTTTCACATTTGTGTACTATCATTGATTGTGATTTCTTCTTTGTTGTAGAAATGGATACTGAAGCTGCCGCGATGCTTGCAAAAGAGCTTTACACCCAGAAGAGGAAAGGGAAAGTGCCCTGTGGTAGTTCAAAGTAGATGAAGGTCGGTGCTTCAAGCTCCATGGCCCCTGCTGTCACTGCTACTGCTTCTGAGGTTACCATTAGTGCCGAGGTTCTTCCAACTATCGATGTTGGCACTATTGATGTGGATTCCATGCCCTCTATGCCCCTAAGTCCTTCCAATCAGGATCAAGCTCCAAAGCTTCCTACTGAGAGAGAGACGAGGGGAGGAAAGAAAAAAAAGAAAGCAGTCGTGAAGATACCCCATAAGGCTCACTTTAGTGAGCCGAATGACGATAGCGATGAATGAGGAGAGGATCCTTTCGATGAGCTGGAGATCGTCCGAGCTTTAACGGATAAATTTGCCATGTCGGAGGTGGTGGACCGCATGGTCGACCTTGAAATATGGTAGCTTATCTGGGATTCTCTTGGAACCCTCCTCAAGGAGATTGCTTCGTTGCCCAACTTCTTCTCTTGTCTTCTGCTTTTTCTTCTTCTCTTATTCTTCTTTCTTTTCTTCTTCTTCTTATTTTTTTTTAACATCGATCATTTGTTGTAGTCGGATCACCAAATGCTTGCCCACATCAAGAGGGCACACTATCTGGAGGCGGAGGCAGAGAAGGTCTAGGAGGATCTTCGAGCCGAGGTTAGTCGCCTTTAGGAAAAGGTCGGCATGGTTGAGCATCTTGTGGAGGAGAAGATAGTGAAAATCAAAAGTCTCCAGGGTGCACTTAGGAAGGAGGAGTTCATCTCAGCCGGACTTAAGGCTGCACTAGCTCTAGAGGAGGAAAAGAAGAAAGAAGCTGAGATCAAAGTCATCGAATTGGAAGCTCGGATGGCAAAGTCGATCTTGAAGGTGATGATCTAGGCCGTGGAAGAGTTCACGGCCTCTTCCAAAATGAGGAATCTGAATGTCGAGTTTGGCCAGCAGGCATTCATTAAAGATTTTGAGCTCTGCGAGGTTCGAGTTGCCCAAAAATTTCTCAAGCTTGACCTAAATTTTTTGGAAGAAGAGGAGGCTGCTGATGGAGAAGCCAAACCATCCACTGCTACAGTCGACTCTTCTCCCATCAGAGCGGTCGTAGAACCTTTCGAACCTACTATTGAGGAGCCTAGACCCTTTGAACCACCAACCGAACTTGCTTCTGAGTTTGCAGCTACTGCAAGAGCACCGAGTTCCCCTGCTGCTTCCCCTCCCGAGGTTGGGAGTATTTAGTTATTGTATTTTCTTTTTATTTCATCCTGTACTTGGAAAAACTTTTATCAATGAAAGTAAGACTTCTTTTTATTAATAGCTTAGAATTTCTTTCATATGTTGGATGTAGTCTCCCTCTAGTGTCGAGTCGCTACCTTAAGGAATTCTTTTAAAATCGATAATTAAGAGTTTGAAGAGGGAAATTCATCACCTAAGGAAAAAACTGAAAAAGATAGAAGACGAACTCCAAAGATCCAGAAAAAATGCTTCAGAAGCGATGATTGAAGTCACTTGCCTCCGCAAATTACACATGAAGGATTCCGTGAGCTTCAGCATTAAGAAGGATAATTTTAAGAAGGAGTTAGTGGAGTTTAAGAAAAGCACCAGTGATAAGTCTTGGGCGTTGACCGTGAAGATTAGCTCTCTCGAAGTTGAACTTGATTCGGCAAAAAAGACAATCCAATTGTTGGAGGAAAGTTTATCGTGGTCTTCTGATAAGTCAAGACATGATTGATACAGGCCGAAAAAATTTTTCGAGCTTCAGAGGCAGCTTCATGATGTCGAAGCTCGGGACGATAAGTATAGGACTGATTAAAAGGAGAGAATGAGTTGGCTTGAAAGTGAGCTCAAATCGATGAACGAAGAGGTAGCTCATCTTTGGAGGCAACTACATGATAATTAGCAGGCCGATGCTGATAAAGAGTCAGAGCGGGTTATTTTTCTGAGGGAATCCTTCTGCGGTCTTTCATTTGCATATGAGAAGGATAAGGCCGAACTCTAATAGTTGATGATCCAGATGGTATATGAGCATCAAGCTGTGAAGGACGCGGAGGCGGAGTCGATGGTTCTAAGGGGGCAATTGAGAGAATCCAAAGATAATTATCGACGGGCCGATAGGATGTATGTGGAGAGTCTGCTAAGGAAGAAAGAACTTGAGGAAGAGATAGCCAATTTAAAGGAATCTTTGGTGATGGCCAGCAACCCAAAGTCTGAGGGATCAGATCCTTCTTAAAGCTTTGGCCTTTTCCTCCTCGCTTTTGTAACTGATCTTATAGACATTCATTTTATAACAATTCAAACTTTAATGAAGAAATACCTTCTTTAATTATTTTTCTATTTCATTTCTTCATTTTTCTCCTTCATTTTGTCTTTTGTTAGAATAATCAACGAAAAGTAGCTTTTCTCCTATCTTTTCATGATCGGAGATCTTTATTTGTATCAAGATGATGTTAGGATGATATTGTCTTTCCATTTTCAGCTTAGTTGGTTTTTCTTGGTCCTTTTGTCAAGACGAAGTCCTTACTTATTATTGATGAGGTTGGTTTTTGCTTTTGCCATGATGAGATTTTCCTCCTGTCTTAAGCAATTGGAGGTCTTTGATTTGCTCATATTAGGACAAGGTTCTTTTTCTATTAATAGGGCTGTAATGACACGGTCGGACCATTGATAGGTCTTCTCCTTTTCTCCTATTTTTAATAACTAGAGGTCTTTGGTATGCTCATGTTAGGGTGAGGTGCTCCTCCTGTCCATAACAAGACAGTAGGGGCACAAATGGACCATCGAATGGGGCCTCTCCCCTCATCCCATCTTAAATTAATGAGGCCTTCGACTTTGCTCAAGTTAAGATAAAGTTCTCCTCCTGTTCCTAGCAAGGCTGTAGGGGCACAAATGGGCTGTTGAATGTATTAGATACGTGTGCCCTAGAAGCCAGAATTGGCTGACACTTGTAATACACTTCTAGGAGCAAAATTATAATTTTGACTATAAATAATAAAATGGGTTATTTTTTATCATAAATGTGTATTTAATGTCTGTGATACATCCCTTGAGTTAATGGTAATTAATATTTTCAAGAGTTGAAAATTTAAGACATGAATTTTCATTTATTAACTCATAAAATGCTCCTGATCGTAGGATCGTCGTGAGGATGGTGATTGATCTGGAAGGTTAGTGTACAATTGCTTCTTTATAGTAGATGAGTCTTGAGTCTACGGTGTAGAGACACTGGAGCGAGAGTATAGATACTCGTTAGAGAATGAGGGCACTGAGCGTGACCACCTCGAGTAGTCATAAGTAAGCCTACATTCTCGTCGATGACTGACTCAAAACTGCAGTGGTGTGTCGGGTTCTTTGACCTAAGGGGCATCGATAGTTCACCTTGAGGGTGTTATAGTTTGACCACACCATGACTATCTACCTCGGTAGGTGTATGTTGGCTATAACATGTTCATTGTAGGAATTGAACTGCACCAAGATGGAATCTATCTACCTCGGTAAAAGAGGAGCAGCCCTATGATGATCGTGAGAATCAAGTTCATAAGCCCATGGCCATGGTAAAGAGTGAAATAATAGAAAGAGTTTCTATTAAGGTTTTCACATCGGACTTGAATCGAATGATTAAATCATATGATAGAAATTAGGGTTTGACAAGTTCACCGTAATCCTAATCTGATCGAGGCTCAAGATAAAAAAACTTAATCACACAAGTAGCTACACCGAGAGGTTCATTTTCAATTTTGATGTGTTTCTACCATATACTGCTAGGCATCACTGATGGATTTTGGGAGCAATTAGAATGATTTAGATGATCGATCATTCTAGTTGTCTAAATCAGAAGAGTTCTGATCCATCGAAAGGAGCTTCGATGATGGAGATCATGACATATCCTATTACCATATAGAACTGAACCTAACTGGGTCACACAAATAAGGTTTTGGATCTAGATATCATAAATTGGACTAACCCAGCTTAATTGATTCAAATTAGATTCAATTAGGTTCAAAAAAATCATGCTAGCACACGATTGAACCTAACATTCTCCTTTTGCTATCATTAAAAGTTATCTCGACTAAGCCAAATGAGTTTGTCTCACCTAGGTACCTTTACTTGGTCTGACTGGAGCTTGTCTATATTAGAAAAAAAATTATCTTAATTTATGAGATAAATTTGAGACAACACCTACCATTTTTAATCACCTGCTAATTCTTGTCCTTTGACTTTGGTCAAACAGTGACCTTTGACCCTTGGACATCTGCCCATGTGTCATACACTTATTGGAGAGCAGATAGGGGCTTGTCTTCTTACTAAAATTTAGAAAAGAGAGGGCACGTGGCTAGGATGGCATGCACCCATGGATAGGGATGCCTGGAGTCCCATACGGATGGGACTCCAGGTTACTTCTTGGATTCAACTTAGGTGACCCTTACCTATAGACTTTGACCAGTCTTAGGCACCATCTAAGGATGAATTTATGGGGCTCTGATCTAATTGGATTAGGTAATGTTATCCTATCAATTAGATTTAGATCTGATTGCATGAAGTAATGTGATTGGCTGGGATGATGTGGCACTGCATGGCGCAGCAGGGTCTGTAAATAAACTCTGTCTGCGCCCAACTTTCATAGAGTTTCTCTTAGCCCATTCCTCAAGGCTGCCCCTCTCCCTCCTCCATGCCATCTTCTGATCCTCTCTCTCCTTTCCACGCCCAAGGGAAGTTGGGCTTCAGTTTGGTGCGATCCAAGCAAGAAAAGGCTAACAAGAAAGGAAGAAGACAACACTATTGCAGAGACGACTGCTGATCTTCATAAGGAGTTTTGAAGATCCTCCAAATCAGATCCAGATCTAATTTTTGGAGAAGTGATAAAGAAGGAGAAGATCTTTAGATCTAGTCTAAGTGGATATCAGTAGAGGTCAGGCGCTTGCGTGGCTAGATCCAGAACCTCAGGCAATCAACAGGATCATCAAAGGATAATCGGATTAGCCACATGAAGATATAAATTAAATTAGATTTAATTTATTTTTATTTTTATTTATTAGATATATAAAATTAGATCTAAAATATCTCAGATTTGATATGGATGCTTGAGAAAAATTTTTGAAATATCTCTCTTTATTTGATCAGATCTGAACGAACCTGATCCAAAAAATCAGAATTTTTCCTTCAACTAGTATCAGAGCTAGGTTCTCTAAATTATTTAGATCTAATTTTTAATTTATTTTGATCTAAAAATTAGGAGATTTCAAATATCACATGAGACATAATTAGATCTAAAATCAAAAAAATTAAAATTAAATAATATAGATCTAAGTTCTTCAATATGCATGACTAGTTGTAAAATAGAATAGTTTTATACGTAGTCTTGCATAATCATGATTTATTTTGATTAAATTATAATTTTAGATCTATTTATTTTTTATTTTTTGATGATTATAAATATTATAATAAGATCTAAAAAATAAAAAATGAAATTATTTAATTTTTATATCATATGAGATATGATGATTGCATGTCTAGACTAGTTGTAGAATGGTTTTACATAGTTATCTAGATTAGAATTTATTTTGATGTGATCAATTTAAATTTGATTTTTTAGATAATTATGAGATAATTTAGATCTAAAAAGCATGCATGCATGATACATGAGACGTATACAAAATATGTATTAAGTTAGATCAAATTTTATATATGAGATATATGTTGTAGATCTAACTAGTTTTGTAGATTTATATTTCTGATTAAGGCATTCTCCTTGACTGTCCGATCATAAGAATAAAGAGGGTTTAAATGCCCTCTCTTCCTATTTGATGGGGTGTTCTTATAATGTGTAGGGGTGCTGCATGCTCATCCTTAATCAGAAATCAAGAACTTACTTTCTGCAAAATACTAGATCCTAAAATCTTATGATTTTATTTACATGTTTTGTTCATGAATCCTAAACTTAATTGAGAATTAAGATTATGAAATATTAATTAGGTCTAAAATTGAGAATTTTAGATCTAAGACATATTCATAAATTTGGGTTCAGGCTTGGGTAGCTCAATTAGGTCTAGGTAGTTGATCAAACAGAATCAAGAGTTGGTTAGATGGGATCAACGTGCTTAAATTGACTAGCCTAATAGGATTAAGTCTGGGTCAAGATCGAGTCATGTGAGTGATCGATCAAGCTAAGACCTAATTAGGCTTAGTGGTTAGAGTCTGGATTGTAGGCTAACCCAATTGATTCTAGCTCAACAACTTGGTGTCCAAGGTAAGTCTGGCAAATATGACTGACTGGTTTTTAATTGGGAGCTACTCGACTCGAATGCATTCTTGTCGAGTTAATGGCATATCTCTTCCACCGATCTCACTTACCTGGCCATGTTTGTTGGCTCAGTTCTAATCTGAGGTGGTCAATAATCTGAGCTAACCCATGCCACTAGGTTAGTCATAATGGTTATGACTATGTTAAGTCTAGTTTAATGAGACCTAAATCAAATCTCCCTAAGAAAAGATTAAGTCTAAGGTCTTCCACCATTGTAGATGTGCGGGCCCTTCTCAGGGTTGATTATTTTTGGCTGGTTACAGTCACTCAATTGCATCAAAAAAATACAACCATGTCTGGCGGTTACAGTCACTCAATTGCATCAAAAAAATACAACCATGTCTATTAGGCATCAGATGCTATGGGTTGGAGGATGGATTGGGCTTAATATTCCAGATACGGTGAGAGACTCAATTAGGAATCCAATCTATGCAAATGGTGTGTCTGACTTAACTAAGGAGTGGATCAATATTCTGGACATGATGAGATTCATGAATTAGAGACCAAGTTTGGGTGCACCATGATTAGAGAATCATTGAACAAGAGTTGTTCACTCATTGGCTAACCCATCACCAATAATTGTTAGGTGAGGTGATGAGTTAGTTGGTCGGACCGCACCACCCACTAAGAATTATTAATCATGCAGATTTTCGCATCTTTACAGAGGAAATGTAGGGATCTGAGAAAATAGTGAGAGCTAATTTATTTAAAAATAAAATTTCTAAACAAATTGGTTAAGTCTTAATTACAATATCTAACTAGAAACTTTGACTTTCTATAGAAAATTGTTTGCATCCAATCCATTAGCATGAATCCTGGATACCCATAGACTGATCGGACCAAATTATAAGGATTGGCTTCGAAAATTTAAAATCATTTTGGATTCTGAGAAGTTAACTCATGTATTGGACCAGGACCCTCCCACCTTACTAGCCCGTCTATCTGTTCAACAGAGAGCATCTCTGGATAAGTGGACGGATGAAGATAACAAGATCAGATATTACATATTGGGCTCGATGTTTGATGAACTTCAGCACCAATATGAAGATATGAGGACTGCTCGTCAAATGTTGGCTCACCTACAGGAGATGTTTGGTGAACAGAGTCATGCAGCTAAGTATCAAGTCACTAAACAACTTTTCAAGGCTAACAGTCAGTCCAAGATCATTGTCGGATGATGATCAAGGATTTGGAAGAGCTTGAGAAGCTTGGAGTGAAGTTGGACTTGGATCTACAGAATGATATAATTCTGCAATCTTTGACTAATGCATATGGGCAGTTCATCATGAACTATCATATGCATAAACTTCAAAATTTCTTGGCCGAACTTATGAATATGCTGGTCACCACTGAGCTTTCCATGAAAGGTTTTAAAGGCTTAGTGTTTGCTATGGAATGGACTTCTTTCAAGAGAAAGTCTTTTGGAAAGAAGAAGTCTGCGAAAAAGCAGAAGGTGGAAGGAGGAAAGAAGAAAAAAGCAGAGCTAAAGAAGAAGGCCGCTAACAAAGAAAAGTGTTTCCATTGCAATAATGAAGGCCATTGGAAGCGAAACTACCCTACTTACTTAGCCATCCTAAAGAAGGACTGGAGGTATGCTCGTTATTGAGTCTAACCTTATGGTTTCTTCTGCATCCAGTTGGGTGCTTGACTCTGATTCTAGTGCTCACTTGTGCACTTCTATGCAGGGTCTTGAGGATAGCAGGAGACTGAGGGATGGTGAGATGATACTGCACGTCGAAAATGGAGTAAGAGTTACTGTCGTGGTCGTGGAAACATACCCTCTTTGACTACCATCTGGTTTAGACTTAGTATTAAAAGACTGTTATTATGTGCCTGCAGCAAGCAGAAATTTGATTTTTATTTCTTGCCTTTCATTAGGAGGCTATGTAATTAGTTTTCTTAAGGACCATTGTAACATTCTTTATGAAAGAATTAAAATTACAAGTGGTTTCCTTATTAACAGTCTTTATCAGTTACATGTTGATGTATCTATTTTTAATATCGAGCAAAATATGAATACGATGAAACAACCTAGGGATAGTCCAAACGATAGGTATTTATGGCACCTAAGACTAGGTCATATAGCAGAAGATAGGGTTAACAAATTGGAGAAAACTAGGCTATTGAGTCTATTGACTTTCGAGTCATATCCAATTTGTGAATCTTGTCTTCATGGCAAAATGACTAAGCTCTCTTTTATGGGACATGGGGAAAAGGCCATGGATCTCCTTGCCTTAGTACATATTGATGTGTGTGGTCCATTTGATATGCTGGTTAGAGGCAACTTTGTCTACGTCATAACATTTACCGATGATTTATCTAGGTATGGGTATGTGTATCTTATGAGACACAAGTTTGAAGCGTTTGAAAAGTTCAAAGCATTCAGATATGAAGTAGAAAAGCAAACAAGAAAACCCATTATGGTTCTTCGATCAGATCGAGGAGGTGAATACCTTAGTTGGAAATTTTTGGACTATCTCAAGAAAAATGGTATAGTCTCTCAATGAACTCCACCTGGAACACCTCAACTTAATGAGGTTTTAGATCGAAGGAATCGGACCCTATTAGATATTGTCCGATCCATGATGAGCTTCACAGACCTTCCTAATTTTTTTTGGAGATACTGTTTGTTAACTACAACATACTTACTGAATAGGATTTCTTCTAAAATTATTTCTACCACACCGTATGAGATACAGCATGGTAAGAAACTAAGTCTGAGTCATCTCAGAATTTGGGGTTGTCCGACTCATGTCAAAAGATAACAAGCAGACAAGTTAGACTTTAGGTCCTTTAGAGCTCGATTTATAGGATATCCTAAAGAGTCATTAGGATATTATTTCTACATTCCAAAAGATCACAATGTGATTGTGAGTCGATATGCCATCTTTCTTGAAAAATAGTTTATTCAAGATAGCGGCATTGGAAAGCTGATCAAGCTCGAGGAGAAAGTCTCATAAGAGCAACGAGCTAAGGATCAAATGGAACCAAATCAAGTTAAGCCAATCCATTCACTACCTCCTCCACCTCATAGATTGGAAAGAGTTTTCCATCCCCCTGAGAGGTACTTAGGTACTATTTCAGAGGAAGTAGAGAAAATATTCCTCATAGGTAATGGGGTTCATGGTGATGATCCCAAAACCTATAATGAGGCAATATCGTATATCGATTCTGAGAAATGGTTCGAGGCGATGAAGTCAAAAATTGACTCGATGCACTCAAACCAAGTCTAGACCTTGGTATATCGTACCTATTGGATGTAAATGGATCTACAAGAGAAAGATTGGTGCAGATGGGAATGTAGAGACATTCAAAGCTAGACTAGTGGCAAAAGGTTATAGTCAATATGAAGGCATTGACTATTAGGATACCTTTTTGCCAGTAGCTATGCTTAAATACATCCGCACATTGCTTATTGTTGCAGTCTATTTCGATTACAAAATATGACAAATGGATGTGGAAACGGCATTCTTAAATGGATACCTTGAGGAAGATATCTATATGGAACAGCCGCAAGGTTTCACATCCAATGATGATGATCACAAGGTATGCAAGCTGCAAAGATCCATATATGGACTTAAGCAAGCATCTCGGAGCTGGAATACTTGTTTTAATGATATGATCAAATTATTTGGTTTCATAAAAAACGAAGAGAAGCCATGTGTCTTCAAAAGGATCAGTAGGAGCGCTGTTGTCTTCCTCGTATTGTATGTGGATGACATCCTCCTTACTGGGAATGATATTCCTATGTTGACCATAGTAAAAATATGGTTATCTAAAAAATTCTTCGTGAAAGACCTAGGAGAAGCATCCTTTATTCTAGAAATTAATGTCTATAGAGATAGACCGAATAGGATGCTAGGACTTTCACAGAAAATGTACATAGAAGAAGTGCTAAAGAGGTTTAGCATGGAAAACTCTAAGAGGGGTTTGGTACCCTTCAGACATGGCATTCATCTTTCCAAGAAGATGTGCCCTAGCACACTTGAGGAAATAGAATGCATGAGCAAGATTCCTTATGCTTCAGCAATAGGGAGCCTTATGTATGCCATGTTATGTGCACGACCTGATATAGCCCATGCTGTGAGTGTCACGAGCAGATATCAGTCGAATCGAGATGAAGAACACTGGACTTCTGTGAAATGTATCCTTAAGTACTTGAGAAGAACTAAGGATATGTTATTGGTCTTTGGTAATGGAGAACTCCAAGTCCAAGGATATACAAACTCGGATTTTATGTCCGATGTAGATGATTGAAAGTCGACATCTGGAAGTCTATTTGTGTGCAATGGTGGAGCTGTCAGTTGAAAAAGTTTCAAGCAAACAGTGATAGCAGATTTCACTGTGGAAGCAGAATATATCGCTGCATCAGAAGATGCAAAGGAGGCATTCTGTTATAAGAAGTTTGCCGCAGAGATCGGAGTGATACCATCAGATGCCATTCTCCGGTACTGCAACAACAATGGTGCCATAGCCCTTACTAAGAAGCCGAGGTCTCACCAAAAATCTAAGCACATCAAGCGGCGATACCACCTCATCCACGATTATCTCGAGAAGGGTTACATCAAGGTCAAGAGAGTTGACTTCGCAGACAATGCGGTGGATCCACTTATAAAGCCATTGGGCCAGCAGAAGATCAAAACCCACCTTGAGAAGATGGGACTTAGATTTGTAGTCAATTGGCTTTAGGTCAAGTGGGAGTTTGTTAGATATGTATGCCTTAGAAGCCAGAATTGGCTGACACTTGTAATACACTTCTATGGGCAAAATTATAATTTTAACTATAAATAATAAAATAGGTTATTTTCTATCATAAATGTGTATTTAATGTCTGTGATACATCTCTTGAGTTAATGGTAATTCATATTTTCAAGAGTTGAAAATTTAAGACAAGAATTTTTATTTATTAACTCATAAAATGCTCCTGACCGTAGGATCATCATGAGGATGGTGATTGATCCGGAAGGTTAGTGTACAATCGCTTCTTTATAGTAGATGAGTCTTGAGTCTATGGTGTAGAGACATCAAAGTGAGAGTACAGGTACTCGTTAGAGAATGAGGGCACTGAGCGTGACCACCTCGAGTAGTCATAAGGAAGTCTACCTTCTCATCGATGACTGACTCGAAGCTGCAGTGGTGTGTCTGGTTCTTTGACCTGAGGTGCATCGATAGTTCACCTTGAGGGTGTTATAGTTTGACTACACCATGACTCAATCTCCTAGCCATTCGAAATTCCTGAGGTGTATGTTGGCTATAGCATGTTCATTGTAGGAATTGGATTGCACCAAGAGGGAATCTATCTACCTCGGTAGATGAGGAGCAGCCCTATGATGATCATGAGAATCAAGTCCATAAAGCCCATGGCCATGGCAGAGAGTGAAATAATAGAAAGAGTTTCTATTAAGGTTTTCACATCGGACTTGAATCGAATGATTAAATCATATGATAGAAATTAGGGTTTGACGAGTTCACCTTAACCCTAATCTGATCGGGGCTCAAGATAGAAGAACTTAATCACACAAGTAGCTACACCAGAGAGGTTCATTTTTAGTTTTGATGGGTTGCCACCATATACTGCTAGGTGTCACTGGTGGATTTTGGGAGCAATTAGAATGATTTAGATGATCGATCATTCTAGTTGTCTGAATCAGAAGAGTTCTGATCCATCGAAAGGAGTTTCGATGATGTCGATGATCGAGATCATGACATATCCCATTACCATACAGAACTGAACCTAACTGGATCACACAAATAAGGGTTTGGATCTGGATATCATCAATTGGACTAATCCAGTTCAATTGATTTGAATTAGATTCAATTAGGTTCAAGAAAATCATGCTAGCACACGATTGAACCTAACATTCTCCTTTTACTATCATTAAAAGTTATCTCGACTAAGCCAAATGAGTTTGTGCTCACCCAGGTACCTTTACTTAGCTTGACTAGAGCTTGTCCATGTTAGAAAAAAATTATCTTAATTTATGAGATAAATTTGAGACAACACCTACCATTTTTCATCACCTGCTAATTCTTGTCCTTTGACTTTGGTCAAACATTGACCTTTGACCCTTGGACATCTGCCCATGTGTCATGCACTTATTGGAGAGCAGATAGGGGCTCGTCCTATTTCTAGAATTTGGAAAGGAGGGGGTGCATGCCTAGGATGGCGTGTGCCTATGGATAGGGACGCTTGGAGTTCCATACGGATGGAACTCTTGGTTGCTTCTTGGATTCAACTTAGGTGACCCTTACCTATAGACTTTGACCAGTCTTAGGCACCATCTAAGGATGAATTTGTGGTGATCTCATCTGATTAGATCAGGTGATGCCATCCCACCAATTGGATTTAGATCTGATTGCATGAAGCAACGCTATTGGCCGGGATGATATGGCATTGCATGGCGCAGTAGGGGTCTATAAATAAACCCTGTCTGCATCCAACTTTCATAGAGTTTCTCTTAGCCCATGCCCCAAGGCTGCCCCTCTCCCTCCTCCATGCCATCTTCTGATGCTCTCTCTCCTCTCCACGCCCAAGGAAAGTTGGGCTTCAGTTTGGTGCGATCCAGGCAAGAAATGGATGACGAGAAAGGAAGAAGGCAGCACTGTTATAGAGACGACTGCAGATCTTCAGAAAAAATTTTGAAGATCCTCTAAATCAGATCCAGATCTGATTTTTGGAGAAGTGATAAAGAAGAAGAAGATCTCTAGATCCAACCTGAGTGGATATCGATAGAGGTCAGGCACTTGCATGGCTAGATCTAGAATCTCAGGCAATCAGTAGGATCATTAAAAGGTAATCGGATTACCCACATGAAGGTATAAATTAAATTAGATTTAATTTATTTTTATTTTTATTTATTTGATCTATAAAATTAGATCTAAAATATCTTAGATCTGATATGGATGTTCAAGAGAAATTTTTGAAATACCTCTTTTGATCCGATCAGATCTGAATGAACCTAATCTGAAAAATCAAGATTTCTCCTTCAGAATGGGCCTCTCCCCTCATCCCATCTTAAATTAATGAGGCCTTTGACTTTTCTCAAGTTAGGATAAGGTTCTCCTCCTATTTCTAACAAGACTGTAGGGACACAAATGGGCCTCTCTCCTCATTCCATCTTAAATTAACGAGACCATCGACTTTGCTCAAGTTAGGATGAGGTTCTCCTCCTGTTCCTAACAAGGCTGTAGGGGCACAAATGGGCCGTTGAATGAGCCTCTCTCCTCATCCTATCTTAAATTAACGAGGCCTTCGACTTTGCTTAAGTTAGGATGAGGTTCTCCTTCTGTTCCTAACATGGTAATAGGAATATAAATGGGTCGTTGAATGGGCCTCTCCACTCCTCCTGTCTTAAAAAATCAGAGGTCTTCGACTTGCTCATGTTAGGATGAGGTTCTCCTCCTATTTCTAACATGGCAATAGGAGCACAAATGGATCGTTGAATGGGCCTCTCCGCTCCTCCTATCTTAAATAACCAGAGGTCTTCGACTTGCTCATGTTAGAGCAAGGTTCTCCTCCTGTCCCTATCATGACAATAGGGGGCATAAATGGGCCGTTGAATGGGCCTCTCCCCTCCTCCAATCTTAAATAATCGAAAGTCTTCGACTTGCTCATGTTAGGACGAGGTTCTTCTCCTGTTCCTAATAAGGCAATAGGGAGCACAAATGGGCCATTGAATGGGCCTCTCCCATCCTCCTGTCTTAAATAACCAGAGTTCTTTGACTTGCTCATGTTAGGGTAAGGTTCTCCTCTTGTCCCTATCATGGCAGTGGGAGCATAAATGAGCCATTGAATGGGCCTCTCCCTCCTCCTATCTTAAATAACTAGAGGTCTTCGACTTGCTCATGTTAGGATGAGGTTCTCCTCTCATTCCTAACATGACAATAGGAATACAAATGGGCCATTGAATGAGCCTCTGTCTTTTAAATAATTGGAGATCTTCAACTTGCTCATGTTAGAACGAGATTCTCCTCCTATTCCTAACATGGCAATAGAAGCACAAATGGGCCGTTGAATTGGCCTCTCCTCTTTTCCTATCTTAAATAATCAAAGGTCTTCAACTAACTCATGTTAGGATGTGGTTCTCCTCCTGTTTCTAACATGGCAATAAGGGCAAATGGGTCATTGAATGGGCCTTTTTCCTCATATATTAAATAACTAGAGGTTTTCGACTTGCTCATGTTAGGGTGAGGTTCTCCTCCCATCTCTATCATGGCAATAGGGGCACAAATGGACCATTGAATGGGCCTTCTCCCTCTCTATCTTAAATAATCAGAGGCCTTCGACTTGCTTACATTAGGATGAGGTTCTCCTCCTATTCCTAACATAGCAATAGGGGCACAAATGGACTGTTGAATGGGCCTCTCCCCTCCTCTTGTCTTAAATAATCGTAGGTCTTTGACTTGCTCATGTTAGGATAAGGTTCTCCTCCTATTCTTAACATGGCAATAGGGACACAAATGGACCATTGAATGGGTCCTCTTTCCTCCTCCCTATCTTAAATAATTGGAGGTCTTCGATTTGCTCATGTTAGGACGAGGTTCTCCTCCTGTCCCTATCATGGCAATAGGAACATAGATGGACCATTGAATGGGCCTATCCCCTCCTCCTATCTTAAATAATCGGAGGTCTTCAACTTACTCATGTTAGGATGCGGTTCTCCTCCTATTCCTAACATGGTAATAGAGGTACAAATAGACTATTGAATGGATCTCTCCCCTCCTCCTATCTTAAATAATTGGAGGTCTTCGACTTGCTCATGTTAGAACGAGGTTCTCCTCATATTCCTAACATGGCCATTTTTTGATTACTTCTTTCCTGTTATCACATAGTTTTTGCACCAAGAAGCAATAATGTTGAAATGAAGGAGTTTTATTGAAGAAAAATTACTGGTAGTATATTTTCAAATTTTCTGAATTTCAAGGTCGTGGGAGTGTTGTTCCTTCGAGCTCCTTCAGACGATAAGTTTCAGGCTGGACGACCTCCTCTACTTCATATGGGCCTTTCCAATTTGGAGCAAGCTTTTCTTGATTTTAAGGTTATGAAATAGCTGCTCGCCAAAGTTCCAAGTCCTCCACTTTGAATATTTTGTCTTTGACTTTTGAGTTGTAGTAGTGAGCTATTTTTTGCTTGTAGGCTGCCATCCAAACTTGAGCTTTTTTCTATTTTTCTTTCATCAAGTCGAGGTTAGCCCTTAGGTCCTGTGAATTGGGTTGTTCATTGAATGCCATGACTCGTGCTGATGGGTGTTTAAGTTCTACCGGGATGACAGCTTCAGTTTCGAAGGCCAAAGCGAATGGAGTTTCTCCTGTTAGCAATCTTTGGATAGTTCAGTAAGCCCAAGCACATGATAGAGTTCATCTATCCAAGTCCCTCTTACCCTCTCAAGCCTTGCTTTAATACCTTGCAGCAAGGTTCTGTTTGTTACTTCGGCCTCTCTGTTTGCCTATGGGTGAGCCACTGATGTAAAATGGTGGGAGATTCAGATCTTCATAGAATTTGGCAAATCTTCCTGCAATAAATTATCATCCATTATCTGTTATGAGGGTTTGAGGTAGGCTGAATCTATAAATAATCGACTTTCAGACAAAGTCCTATACTTTCGCTTCAGTTATTTTTGCCAGAGGTTCCGCTCTAACCCATTTTATGAAATAGTCTATTGCCACCAAGAGGAACTTCCATTATTCGGACGCCATTGAAAAAGGCCCGAGTATATCCATTCTTCATTGTGCAAATAGCCATGGAGTGCTCAGAGGTGTAAGTTTGAACGCTGGCTGTCTTTGGATGTTTGCATTTTTTTGGCAGTGGTCATATTTTTTGACATATTTCATAGAATCATAGTACAATGTCGGCCAAAAGTAACCCTATCGAAGCAGTCTTTATGATAAAGATCTGGTCCCTACATGACTTCTGCAGATTCCCTCGTGTACTTTCCACAATGCAAAATCAACTTTTGAAGGTCGGAGACATCTCAAGAGCTACAAAGAATATGATCTTTTATACAGCTTGCCTTCATACAGAATATACTGGGAGGCTTGATTTATGAGTTTTCAAGCTTCTTTTGGATTATAAATAAGAACTCCATCTTTAAGATTGGTGACCAGTGGATCAATCCAACATGGCTCATGGTCGATCTGCATTTTAGATTGCGGTTTCTCCAAACTTGGGTATTTCAGAACTTCAAAGAATACTTCCTTAGGCAGTTCGGTCGGGGCTAACGTGGCCAGTTTAGAGAGAAGGTCGGCTCTATTATTTTTTGCCCTTGGAATTTGTTGGATGTTAAAACTATTGAAGGCCAAAATCAAGTTCTTCACTTTCTCAAGATATTTCATCATGCTTTCCTCCCATGCTTCATAACTACCGCTAACCTGTCCGACCACCAGTTGGAAATCACTATAGACTTGGAGCCGATTTGCTACTAATTCTTTTGCTATCTTTAACCCAACGATCAATGCTTCATATTTAGCCCCATTATTAGTTGCAGTAAATTCAAATCATTGTGCATATTCAGTGATGATCCCCTTTCGGTTAACCAAGATCAGCCCTGCGTCTGCAC
The DNA here is from genome assembly GCA_006176705.1 of Cocos nucifera. Classification (NCBI taxonomy): domain Eukaryota; kingdom Viridiplantae; phylum Streptophyta; class Magnoliopsida; order Arecales; family Arecaceae; genus Cocos; species Cocos nucifera. The sequence continues at coordinate 46,839 of QRFJ01003836.1, forward strand.
CAAAAGCATTGGATGAGCCATCCACATATAGAGCCTAGAAATCTTTAGGAAGATCGACTCTTTCTTCAGAGGAGCTCGACTACAACCATGAAATGCTGGTTTCATTCTATTCAATCTCAGCTTCATCCAGAATGGTGCATTCTACTACAAAATCTATCAATATTTGGGCTTTTACTAATGGCCGAGATTGATAGTTAATGTCGAATTTGGTGAGCTCAATTGCCCATTTTGCTATTCTCCTAGAGGCATCTGTTTGATGGAGAACTATCTTGACTGATTGATAAGTGAGGAGGGTTACGGTGTGCCCCTGAAAATAAGGTCCGAGTCTCTGAGCTATAATCAATAGAGCATAAGTTAGTTTTTCTAACTTGATATACCTGATCTCAGCATCTCTTAGGACCCGACTTATGTAGTAGATCTGTCGCTATACTTTTGCTTGACTGCTGCCAGAGCTGCTGGGGAGACCGCTAGGTATAGAAATAGTTCTTCTCCAAGTTTAGGCTTGGCTAACAGGGGAGGTGAACTAAGGTAGTCCTTGAGCTTTGTAAAGGCTTGTTGGCATTCGGTGGTCTAGCAAAAATCCTTTGGTTGCTTGAGAACTTGAAAAAAGGGCATGCATTGCTCGACCGACCTTGAGACGAAGCGGTTTAGGGCCGCTACCTTTTCAATCAGGCGTTAAACTTCTTTGATGAATTTAGGAGCTGTCATCTCTTTAATAGCTTGAATCTTCTCCAAATTTGCTTCAATCCTGCATCTTGACACCATGAACCCCAAGAATTTCTCTGAAGTAACACCGAAGGCGCATTTGGTTGGGTTCAACTTCATCTTGTATTTTCGAAGGGCATCAAAGGTTTTCTTAAGGTCGGCAATATGATTTATTGAAGTTTGGCACTTGACAAGCATGTCATCTACATACACTTCCATGTTGTGGTCGATTTGCTCTTTGAAGATCTTATTGATCAGGTGCTGGTATGTTGCTCCTACATTTTTTAGTCCAAAAGGCATAACCCTATAACAGTAAAGACCATGGTCAATAATAAAAATAGTTTTCTTCTCATCCTCTGGCGTCATTCGGATTTGATTATAATTAGAGAAGACATCCATGAAAGTAAGAAGCTCGTGGCCCGAAGTTGCATCCACCAGCTGATCAATTCTAGGTAGTGGGTAGCAGTCTTTTGGATAGGCTTTGTTCAGTTTTTTGAAATCTATGCACATTCTCCATTTGTCGTTTGCCTTTTTGATGAGTACGATGTTGGAGACCCAGTTCGGATAGTTGACTTCTTAAATAAATCCAACTAGAGCTTGTCAACTTCTTCTGTAATTGCCTTCTATCTCTTTGGGGCATGGCTCCGCATCTTTTCTTTTATTGGCTGATGTTTTGGATCAATAGCCAAACGATGCTCCATGACTTTCACATCAATTCCCGGTATGTCCACGAGGACTAAGGCAAAAGCATCTACATTTCTTCAAAGAAATTCGACAAGCTGCTCTTGTATCCCATCAGTTAGATTGGAACCAATCTTTACCATGTGCTCCACATTCCCATCATTCAGAAGGACTGAGATAAGATCTTCCATCGATTCTCCCCTTTCTTCTATGAGGTCATCCCGGACATCTAACCCATCAACAAGACAAGGGTCGGACTATTCTTTCTTTTGCAGGGTAATTGAGTAGCAGTGCCTTGCCAGAGCTTGATCCCCCCTGATCCCATAACTTGTCGGAAACTTCATCTTCAAATAATAAGTTGACACCACCACCCGAAGTGCATTTAGACCAGGTCGGCCAAAAATTACAGTGTAAGCAGAGGGAGCCTCTACTACCAGAAAATCCACCTATGCTCTGGATTATCTTGGATATTGCCCTGCAGCCATAGCTAGAGTTATTACACCTTTAACTGGTACTGCAGCACTAGCGAAGCCTAATAGTGGAAAGTTTATTGGTCCAAGCTGACTATTAAATATTGACATTTTGGAAAAAGCATCAAAAAATAAGACGTCAGTCGAACTTTCATTATCAACTAGGATGCGACATACGTCATAGTCTGCTATATTTAAAGAGATTACTGCCACATCATTATGCGAAAACTGTACTCTCCATGCATCTACCCCAATGAAGGTTATGGATTCTTCAGTCCTCTATCTCTTCATTGATTTCTTAGATTGGCTGGCCTCTTCTCGCCAAAGTCTCCCAGAGATAGTGTTGATGATGTCGAGAGGCAGCCGATCTCCATGTTATTCCTCTCTCCTTGGTGGTTCTGGCTGCGACAGTGCCCTCGGTCAATCTTCTCTTGCTTCAGGCCAGCATCTGAGGAATCGATCCAACCGACCTCTCCTGATGAGCTCCTCGATCTCATCTTAGAGCTGAATGCATTCTTCAGTATCGTGGCTGTGGTCACAATGGTAGAGACAGTATTTGCTAGGATTGCACTTGCCAGGGTGAGTGCGCATCCTTTTAGGCCTCGATATTTGCTCCTTGATCTCCATCAATACATGCATTTTTAAAGCATTAAGGGGTGCATAGTTGTAAAACCTTTTGGAGGGAGAACTTCTTCGTGCCCTTCTATCGGAGCTTCTTTGACGATGAGCTCGAGAAGGAGTTTGGGCTTGCTTACGCTCAGAGGAAATTCATAAGCAAAGTCGAGCTTCATTCGGCCCTCCATCAGCTGCAGGCTTATTAGAATCGCCCATCTGTCACTCTCCTATGGCTTTCTTATCCTTCAACTTGAAGGCTTCTTCTGCTCGGGTAATAAGTGGTAAAAATATACTAATAAAACTATTAAATCATAAAATAAATTAATCTATTTTTTTTAGAAATTAATATTTTTATTAATTTTATGTAAAAATGAAGACCACCAATATGAAGATCTTATTTTTCTGGTTCAGATGAAATAAATTTCAGGCAAAACAGACCTCAAACGAGCCCGAAATTGAATTTCAAAAAAAAAAGAGAGCCGATCTGGTTCAAACTGGTTCAGAAAAATTGGCTCAGCAGACCGTCCGGTTCGACTACACCAGCAGACCGACCCACTGATGCAGTGCTGACCCTAGGCTGAGCATTTTTTGTGGTGCACGGTGGATCGATTTAAGGGCATTTTGGGGATTTCACATGGAGAAGCGTGCTCCGATTGGCTGAAGAATGCGGTGGTTCATGCAACACTGGGCTCATGCATGGCCTATAGAGGGCAATTTGAGAATTTTGTCTGATCCGATGGATGCCTTTCACTGGGATTTGATCGGATAGTCGAAATGCATGCACTGACGAACAGCATCTGTAGCCCTCGATCGAGATCCAATGGCTGAGATTCATCCTGACTTTAAAACTAAAGATCAGAAGCTTTCCTATGTGCGATCTGATGGCCCGATTCAATCCAATGATTGATCCAATGGTTGCCATGAATTCTGACTTGATCTGAGATATTTTAAAGGGTTTTTAAGCAATTTTTGGATTGTTTGATCAACATCCAATGGTCAGAATCATCCAAGGTCCTAATTTGACTTATATTGAGAGTTTTAAACCTAATTTCAAGAGGATTTCGATAGAAAATCCATCTCTTAGTCTATAAAAAGTCTTCTATTACCGAAGAAAAGAGAGAGAGAGAGAGAGAGAGGGGAGACAGTAAAAGAAAAAGAAGAGGAGAGAGAGAGGAGAGAGGTAGAAAGAGAAGAGAGATTTTTGAGAGAAAAGGAAGGGCTTTTAATTTTTTTTCTTTTCTTCTTCCGACAATCAGAACATTGATCAAGGAGCTTCTCTTCTTCTTCACCAAGTTCTCCACACCAAGAGCGATGGATAATCAATTTCAGCAATCAAACAGTCTAATTTTTTTATACTTTTTATTTTATTTACTATTTTTGAACTTGTTATCATGAACTAAATTTTCTTTTACTAAGGCTAAGGTGTAGCCACTATTTTGATGCAATATTCAGTATAATTTATTTTTAATTTTAAATTTTATTCATAAGTGGTATATAAATCTGATCTTAACGCTTTTAGATTACTGACCATCTTCTAATTGATCTGATGAACATAGATGTTACGGACCAAATATATCTATGTTATTGCTTCTTGATTATATAACTTGTATTATGAATCAAATTAGAATTTATATGTATGCAGGAATTTTAGTGCGCTTTGGATGCAGTGTATTTTAATTAGAGGATTTCACAAAACATAATGCATTAATATTTATTTAAATTACACCTGGACCAAAGGATAATTAATAAATATTAATAATTTTGCTACGTTTGGACCAAAGGATAGTGAATAAATTAGAAGACTCCACCGTCATATGAAATAAAATTAATCTAATAATCTAAATATTATATTGATTGATTTGGTGAACCAATTGCCTTAGTAACACATTGCTCTTAAGTTTAAAACCCTAATAATTACACTCTCTTTATTTTCTTAAAATTTTTAATTATTTTTTTATTTTATTCTTTAATTTCTTATTTTCATAAATTGGTTTTCTAAATAAAGCCAAGGAAAGAGCTTTTCAGTACTTATTTTCCAATCCTCTAGGGATGATACTCTACTCATTTACTTTATTACTTGATCGACTGGTGCACTTGCCATAACTATAGATTAGCATGCATCAAGTTTTTGATGCCATTGTTGGAGATTGTGTCTAAAACAATATTGAAATTTTGATCCTAGCTTTACTTTAGAATTTTATTTTTAATTTTTATTTTTTTTTAAAACAAATTTATTCAATGCATGACACGTACTGGACATAGTAACTTACTATCTTTAGATCCAGAAATTGAAAGGACTATTAGAAGACTACAACAAGAAAGAAACATGGCAGCTGAAGATCCTAATGACATCAATCTAGGATTGGATATGGTGACTGAAGGACAACATGAAGCTATTCGATCAGTACATCATCCATTAAATGATTACATTATACCATCTATAGCCGATGCAGCTTCAAGCATCAGGAGATCGCTAGTGCGAGCAAACAACTTTAAAATAAAATTGACGATGATCCAGATGATTCAATCAACTGTCCAATTCAGTGGATAGGTGCATGATGATCTAAATGCCCATATTTCTAACTTTCTTGAACTTTGTGATACTTTTAAAATTAATGGGGTGTCGAATGATGCTATTAGATTAAGGTTATTTTCTTTCTCTTTATGGGACAAAGCTAAAAGTTGGATTCATTCTCTTCCTACAGGTTCTATCTTAACTTGGGATGTCCTAGCCCAAAAATTCTTAGCCAAGTACTTTCTACCTTCCAAGACCGCCAAGATGTGCAACGATATCACTTTCTTTATGCAGATGGACATGGAGATACTATATGAGGCTTGGGAGCATTTCAAAAAATTGTTGAGGAGATGTCCACATCATCAACTACCCGTATGGCTTCAGGTACAAACTTTCTATAATGATTTATCTCCTACTAATCATTTTATGATTGATGCAGCAGCAGGAGGAACAATTAATCAAAAAATGGAGGAAGAGGCCTTTGATCTGATCGATGAGATGGCATTAAATAGCTATCAGTGGCAGACAAAATGCATGATGCCAAAAAGACTAGCAGTTGTGCAGGGAGTAGATTGCGTGCCAACCTTACTAGCTGAAATTGTAGCCCTTAGAGCTGAAGTCAACAACTTGAAGGGAATAGCTATGCATATTCAGAGCATCACCTGTGACCTGTGTGGAGGAGGACATGATACGAGCAATTGCTAGATAGGTAATTCTTTTGCTAAAGCAACTGATACAGCTAATTATGATGGTAATTTTTTTAGACCGCAACAAAACAATCCCTACTCCAACATATACAATCAAGGATGGAGGCAGCACCCAAATTTCTTGTGGAGTAATCAAAATGCAGCACAACAGCCACCTCCGAGATTCCAAGTACTTGAAAAGAAGTCCAACATGGAAGAGCTGATGGTCAAATTTATGCCAAACCAAGAAGCAACTATAAAAAATTTAGAAGCCAAACTTAGCCAAGCAGCAGCAATTCAAAACTTGGAGATGCAAATAGGTCAAATGTCTAAGATAATCTCCAAGAGACCTCAGGGATCCTTGCCCAGCAACACAGAGACCAATCCAAGGAAGCAAGTTAATGCTATCACCCTAAGAAGTGGTACAAAGCTAGAGAAGCCACATCAGAAGAAAGAGATTGAAGAGCCAACTACAAATAAGGAATCATCAACAAAAATTCATCAGTCACCAAAACAACCAGTAGATGGATGGTCTCTAGGTATACAATTTGCCGATCCAAATGTAAAGCCCTACATACCACCACTACCATTCTTAGAGAGACAAATACAGCATCCAAATAAGGAATTCTTTAACTTTTTCAAAATATTAAAGAATTTACATACTAATATTCCTTTTGTAGATGCTATCACTCAAATGCCCAAGTATGCCAAGTTTCTCAAAAGGATTCTAACAAATAAGAAAAAGCTGAAGGAGCATTAGAGAATAAATTTGAATGAAGAATGTGTAAGATATATGTGCTCTAGAAGTCAGAATTGGCTGACACTTGTAATACACTTCTAGAGGAAAAATTATAATTTTGACTATAATCAATAAAATGGATTATTTTCTATCACATGAGTGTATTTAGTGTCTGTGATACATCCTTTGAGTTAATGATAATGATAATTCATATTTTCAAGAGTTGAAAATTTAAGACATGAATAATCATTATTAACTCATAAAATGCTTCCGACCATAGGATCATCACAAGGATAGTGATTGATCCGAAAGGTTGGTGTACAATCGCTTCTCTTTAGTAGATGAGTCTTGAGTCTACGGTGTGGAGACACCGGAGCGAGAGTACAGGTACTCGTTAGAGAACGAGGGCACTGAGCGTGACCACCTCGAGTAGTCATTAGGGAAGTCTACCTTCTCGTCAATGACTGACTCGATGCTGCAGTAGTGTGTCTGGTTCTTTGACCTGAGGTGCATCGGACAGTTCACCTTGAGGGTGTTATAGTTTGACTACACCATTACTCGGATCTCCTAGCCATATGGAACCCTGAGGTGTATGTTGGCTATAGCATGTTCATTGTAGGAACTGGATTGCATCAAGATGGAATCTATCTACCTCGGTGGTAGAGGAGCAGCCCTATGATGATCATGAGAATCAAGTCCAGAAGCCCATGGCCATGGCAGAGTGAAATAATAGAAAGAGTTTCTATTTAGATTTTCACATTGGACTTGAATCGAATGATTACATCATATGACAGAGACTAGGGTTTGACGAGTTCACCTTAACCCTAATCTGATCGGGGCTCAAGATAGAAGAACTTAATCACACAGGTAGCTGCACCAAGAGGTTCGCATTCAGCTCTGATGGGTTGCCACCATATACTGCTAGGTGTCACTGGTGGATTTTGGGAGCAATTAGAATGATTTAGATGATCGATCATTCTAGCTGTTCGAATCAGAAGAGTTCTGATCCATCGAAAGGAGTTTCGATGATGTCGATGATAGAGATCATGACATATCCCATTACCATACAGAACTGAACCTAACTGGGTCACACAAACAAGGGTTTGAATCTGGTGATCATCAATTGAACTGATCTAGTTCAATTGATCTGAATGAGATTCAATTAGGTTCAAGGAAAATCGTGCTAGCACTCGATTGAACCTAACGTTCTTCTTTTACTATCATAAATAAGTTGTCCTGACTGAGCCAAAGGAGTTTGTGCTCAATCAGAGGCCTTCATATGGTCTGACTGGAGTTGTCCAAGTCAGAAAAGGTTGTCTTATTTTGTAAGACATTACCTGCCATTTTTGGTCACCTGCCATTTCTCTTGTTCTTTGACTTTGGTCAAAAGTCTACCTTTGACTGGTCAAATGTTGACCATTGACACTTTGACTTTTGACCACATGTCATGCACCTATTGGAGAGCTGGTGGGGGCCTGTCCCCCTACCAGAACCTGGCAAGGAGGAGGGCGCACGCCAAGGGTGGCGTGTGCCCAAGTTGGAGGCGCCCAGGAGTCCCTGTTGGACAAGGACTCCATCTCCTTTTTGGATTCCAATTAGAGTTCTCCTAAGAACCAACTTTGACTGGTCTTAGGCGCCCTCTAAGGAGGAATCCAGGGGACTCTATTCCCACCAATCAGATTTAGATCTGATTTCACAAAGAGTTGTGATTGGTTGGGAAGAAGAGGAGTTGGATCACAGTTAGTCTATAAATAAGACCCTGCGCCCAACTCAGATTTAAATGAATGATTGAGAATCATAATTCCCATGCCCCAAGGCTGCCTCTCCCCTCCTTCCTCCATGCCAAACCATCCTTCTCCCTCTCCTCTCCACGTCCAAAAGGAGTTTTGGATCTTGGTTGGTGCGATCCAGATCAAAGAAAGGCGATCAAAAGCTAGAAGGCTGCGCTGCTGCAAAGGACGACTGCTGATCTTCAAAAGGAGTTTTGAAGATCCTCCAGATCAGATCCAGATCTAATTTTTGGAGATGTGATAGAGAAGAAGAGGATCTCCAGATCCAAGCCTGAGTGGATACCGGTAGAGGCCAGGCACTTGCGTGGCTAGATCCAGAACCTTCCGCTGCATACAGGATCATCAACAGGGTAATAGGATTACCCAAATCAAGGTAAATTAAATTTGATTTAATTTATCTTATTTTATTTTATTTATTAAAATAATAAGAATTAGATCTAAAATATCCTAGATCTGATATAGATCAAAGAAAAAAATTTTGAAATATATCTCTTGATCTGATCAGATCTGAACGAACCTGGACCGGAAAATCAGGATTTTCCTTCAACTGGTATCAGAGCCAAGGTTCTAAAAGTATTTAGATCTAATTTTAAATTTATTTTAATTAGAAAATAAGTGATTTTAGATGTCACATGAGATGTGATCAGATCTGAAATCAGAAAAAATTAAAATTAAATGATTTGGATCTAAGATTAGAAAATATGCATGACTAGTTCTAAAATAGAATAGTTCTATAGAATAGTCTTGCATGTTTTTCAATTTAATTTGATTAAATCATATTTTAGATCTATTTATTTACTATTTTTTGATATTATAATTGGTTATAATAACATCTAAAAAATAGCAAATAAAAATTATTTAATTTTAAACATCATATGAGATATGATTGATGCATGTCTAGACTAGTTGTAGAATAGTTCTACATAAGTTGTCTAGATTAGAATTTATTTTGATTAAGATCAATTTAAATCTAATTTTTTAGATTATTATGAGATAATTTAGATCTGAAAATATGCATGATTCGATACATGAGATGTATGCAAAATATGCCATGATTAGATCTAATTTGTATATGAGATATATGATATAGATCTAAAACTGTTTTGTAGTATTGACATGTTCCTGATTAAGGCGTTCCTCTTGGCCGTCCGGTCATAAGAATGAAGAAGGGTTTAAAGGCCCTCTCTTCCCATTCGATGGGGTGTTCTTATGATGTGTAGGGGTGCTGCGTGTTCGTCCTTAATCAGAAACCCAAAACTTACTTTCTGCAAAACCCTAGATCCTGAAACCCTAGGATTTATTGTGCATATTTTGTTTATGAACCCTACTTAATTAAGAATTAAGATTATGGAATATTAATTAGGTCTAAAATTGAGAATTTTCAGATCTAAGACATATTCATAATACTGGGTTCGGGCTTGGGTAGCTCAATTAGGTCTAAGCGGTTGATCAAACCGAATCAAGAGTTGGTTAGATGGGATCAACAATGCTTAAATTGACCAGCCTAATAGGATTAAGTCTGGGTCAAGATCGAGTCACGATCAAGCAAGACCTAATTAGGCTCAGAGGTTAGAGTCTGGATTGTAGGCTAACCCAATTGGTTCTGACTCAACAATTTGGTGTCTAAGGTAAGTTTGGCACATACGACCGACTGGTTTTTAATTGGAAGCTACTCGACCTGAATGCATTCTTGTACGAGTTAATGGCATATTCCTTCCACCGGTCTCACTTACCTGGCCATATCTGTTGACACAGTTCTGATCTGAGGTGGTCAATAATCCGAGCTAACCCATGCCACTAGGTTAGTCATAATTGTTATGACTAATGCCAAGTCTAGTTTAATGAGACCTGAATCAATTCTCCCTAAGAAAAGATTAAGTCTGAGGTCTTCCACCATTGTAGACGTGCGGGCCCTTCCCGGGGTTGATTGTTCTCGGCTGGATACAGTGGCTCAGTTGCACCGGGAAGATGCAACCATGTCTATTAGGCATTGGATGCTATGGGCTGGAGGATGAGTTGGGCTCAATATTTCGGATACGGTGAGAGACTCAATTAGGAACCCAGTCTATGCAAATGGTGGGTCTGACTTAACTAAGGAGTGGATCAATATTTCGGATACGGTGAGATTCATGAATTAGAGACCAAGTTTGGGTGCACCATGATTAGAGAATCATTGAACAAGAGTTGTTCACTCATTGGCTAACCCATCACCAATAACTGTTAGGTGAGGTGATGAGTCAGTTGGTGAGACCGCACCACCCACTAGAAATCATTAATCATGGAGATTTTTGCATCTCTACAGAGGGAGTGTAGGGATCCGAGAAAATAGTGGGAGCTAATTTGTTTAAAAATAAAATTCCCTAAATAAATTGGTCAAGTCAAAATTACAGTATCTAACTAGAATCTTTGACTCTCTACAGGAAAAATGTCTGCGTCCAACCCATTGGCACGTATCCTGGACACACATAGACTGACTGGACCCAATTATAAAGATTGGCTCAGGAACTACAAAATTATTTTGGGTTTCGAGAAGTTAACCCATGTTTTGGACCAGGACCCTCCCACCTTACCAGCCCGTCCATCCACTGAACAGAGAGCGTCTCTGGAAAAATGGATAGACGAAGATAATAAGGCCAGATATTACATGTTGGGCTCGATGTCTGATGAGCTCCAGCGCCAACATGAAGATATCGGGACTGCTCGCCAAATGTTGGCTCACCTGCAGGAGATGTTTGGTGAACAGAGTCGCGCAGCCAAATATCAAGTCACGAAATGACTTTTTAAGGCTAAGATGCGTGATGGGCAGTCAGTCCAAGATCACTGTCTGACAATGATCAAGGACATGGAAGAGCTTGAGAAGCTCGGTGTGAAGTTAGACTTGGATCTGCAGAACGATATTATTCTGCAATCCTTGACTGATGCATATGGGCAATTCATCATGAATTACCACATGCATAAACTTCAAAATTCCTTGGCCGAATTAATGAATATGCTGGTTACCGCTGAGCTTTCTATGAAAGGTTCTAAAGGCTCAGTTCTTGCTATGGAACGGACTTCTTCCAAAAGAAAGTCTTATGGAAAGAAAAAGAAGTCTGTGAAAAAGCAAAAGGTGGAAGGATCAAAGAAGAAGAAGGCAGAAGCCGAAGAAGAAGGCCGATGTCAAAGGAAAGTGTTTCCATTGCAACAGCGACGGCCATTGGAAGCGGAACTGCCCTACTTACCTGGCCACCCTGAAGAACAAGAAGGAAGGTCCTTCTGGAGGTATGCTCGTTATTGAGTCTAACCTTACGGTTTCTTCTGCATCCAGTTGGGTGCTTGACTCTGGTTCTAGTGCTCATCTGTGCACTTCCATGCAGGGTCTTGAGGATAGCAGGAGGCTGAGGGATGGAGACATGATCCTACGCATCGGTAATGGAGCAAGAGTTGCTGCAGTAGCCGTGGGAACATACCCTCTTCGATTACCATCTGGTTTAGACTTAGTTTTGAAAGACTGTTATTATGTGCCTGCAGCTAGCAGGAATTTGATTTCTGTTTCATGCTTAGCACAAGAAGGCTATGTGATTACCTTCTTTAAGGACCATTGTAACATTCTTTATGAAAGAAATAAAATTGCAAATGGTTTCCTTATTAATGGTCTTTATCAGCTACATATTGATGTACCTATTCTAACTATCGAGCAAAACGTGAATGCCAAACGACCTAGGGATAGTCCAAACGATAGATATCTATGGCACCTGAGATTAGGTCATATAGCAGAAGATAGGATCAACAAATTGGAGAAAAATGGGCTATTGAGTCCATTGACTTTCCGAGTCATATCCAACTTGTGAATCTTGTCTTCAAGGCAAAATGACTAAACTCCCTTTTGTTGGACATGGGGAGAGGGCCACAGATCTCCTTGCCCTAGTACATACTGATGTGTGCGGCCCATTTGATGTGCCGGCTAGAGGCAATTTTGTCTACTTCATTACCTTTACCGATGATCTGTCTAGGTATGGGTATGTGTATCTTATGAGACACAAGTCTGAAGCTTTTGAAAAGTTCAAAGAATTCAGACATGAAGTAGAAAAACAAACTGGAAAACCCATTAAGGTTCTTCGATCAGATCGAGGAGGTGAATACCTTAGCCGAGAATTCCTAGACTATCTCAAGGAAAATGGCATAGTCTCTCAATGGACTCCACCAGGAACACCTCAACTCAACGGGGTTTCAGAATGGAGAAATCGGACTCTATTGGATATGGTTCGATCCATGATGAGCTTCACAGACCTCCCTGATTTTCTTTGGGGACACTCATTGTTAACTTCAATTTATCTACTGAATAGGGTTCCCTCTAAAACCGTTCCTACCACACCGTATGAGATATGGCACGGTAAGAAACCAAGTCTGAGTCATCTCAGAATTTGGGGTTGTCCGGCTCATGTCAAAAGACAACAAGCGGACAAGTTAGAGTTTAGGTCCTTTAGAGCTCGATTCATAGGATATCCTAAAGAGTCATTAGGATACTATTTCTACATTCCAGAAGACCACAATGTGATTGTGAGTCGACATGCCATCTTTCTTGAAAAATAGTTTATTCAAGATAGCGGCATTGGAAAGCAGATTAAGCTTGATGAGAAAGTCTCACAAGTACAACGAGCTAAGGACCAATTGGAACCAAATCAGGTTGAGCCAATAAGAACACTACCTCCTCCACCTCGTAGATCGGAAAGAGTTTTCCATCCCCCTGAAAGATACTTAGGTATTATTTCAGAGGAAGTAGAGAAAATGTTCCTCGTAGGTAATGGTGCTCATGGTGATGATCCCAAAACCTACAACGAGGCGATATCAGATATCGACTCCGAGAAATGGCTAGAGGCAATGCAGTCAGAAATTGACTCGATGCACTCAAACCAAGTCTGGACCTTGGTAGATCCACCAGAAGGTATAGTACCTATTGGGTGTAAATGGATCTTCAAGAGAAAGATTGGTGCAGATGGGAATGTGGAGACATTCAAGGCTAGACTAGTGGCAAAAGGTTATAGTCAACGCGAAGGCATTGACTATCAGGATACCTTTTCCCCAGTGGCTATGCTAAAATCCATCCGCACATTGCTTGCCATTGCAGCCTATTTCGATTATGAAATATGGCAAATGGACGTGAAAACGGCATTCTTAAATGGATATCTTGAGGAAGATATCTATATGGAACAGCCGCTAGGTTTCACATCCAGTGATACTGATCACAAGGTTTGCAAGCTGCAAAGGTCCATATATGGACTTAAGCAAGCATCTCGGAGCTGGAACACTCATTTCAATGATGTGATCAAAAAGTTTGGTTTCATCAAAAATGAAGAGGAACCATGTGTTTTCAAAAAGGTCAGTGGGAGCGCTGTTGTCTTCCTCGTATTGTACGTGGATGACATCCTCCTTATTGGGAATGATATTCCCATGTTGACAACAGTCAAAATATGGTTGTCCAAGGAATTCTCCATGAAAGACCTAGGTGAAGCATCCTTTATTCTAGGAATTAAGGTCTATAGGGATAGACCGAATAGGATGCTAGGACTTTCACAGAAGATGTACATAGAGGAAAGTACTAAAGAGGTTTAGTATGGAAAACTCTAAGAGGGGATTAATACCCTTCAGACATGGTATTCATCTTTCCAAGAAGATGTGCCCTAGCACACCTGAGGAAATAGAACGCATGAGCAAGATCCCTTATGCTTCTGCAATAGGGAGCCTCATGTATGCCATGCTATGTACACGACCTGATATAGCCCATGCTGTGAGTGTCACAAGCAGATATCAGTCAAATCCAGGTGAAGAACACTGGACTTCTGTGAAATGTATCCTTAAGTACTTGAGAAGAACTAAGGATATGATGTTGGTCTTTGGTAATGGAGAACTCCAAGTCCAGGGATACACAGACTCGATTTCATGTCCGATATAGATGATCGAAAGTCGACATCTGGGAGTCTGTTTGTGTGCAATGGTGGTGCTGTCAGCTGGAAGAGTTCCAAGCAAACCGTGATAGCAGATTCCACCATGGAAGCAGAATATATCGCTGCATCAGAGGCTGCGAAGGAAGCATTCTGGTACAAGAAGTTTGCTGCAGAAATTGGAGTAATGCCATCAGATGCCATTCCTCTATACTGCGACAACAATGGCGCCATAGCCCTTGCTAAGGAGCCGAGGTCTCACCAGAAATCCAAGCACATTGAGCGGCGATACCACCTCATCCGCGATTACCTCGAGAAGGGTTACGTCGAGGTCAAGAGAGTCAACTCCACAGATAATGTGGCAGACCCACTTACAAAGCCGTTGGGCCAGCAGAAGATCGAAGCCCACCTTGAGAAGATGGGACTTAGACTTGTAGCCAATTGGCTTTAGGACAAGTGGGAGATTGTTAGATATATGTGCCCTAGAAGCCAGAATTGGCTGACACTTGTAATACACTTCTAGGGGCAAAATTATAATTTTGACTATAATCAATAAAATGGGTTATTTTCTATCACATATGTGTATTTAGTGTCTGTGATACATCCTTTGAGTTAATGGTAATGATAATTCATATTTTCAAGAGTTGAAAATTTAAGACATGAATAATCATTATTAACTCATAAAATGCTCCCGACCATAGGATCATCACGAGGATGGTGATTGATCCGGAAGGTTGGTGTACAATCGCTTCTCTTTAGTAGATGAGTCTTGAGTCTACGGTGTGGAGACACCGGAGCGAGAGTACAGGTACTCGTTAGAGAACGAGGGCACTGAGCGTGACCACCTCGAGTAGTCATTAGGAAGTCTACCTTCTCGTCAATGACTGACTCGATGCTGCAGTAGTGTGTCTGGTTCTTTGACCTGAGGTGCATCGGCAGTTCACCTTGAGGGTGTTATAGTTTGACTACACCATTACTCGGTCTCCTAGCCATATGGAACCCTGAGGTGTATGTTGGCTATAGCATGTTCATTGTAGGAACTGGATTGCATCAAGATGGAATCTATCTACCTCGGTGGTAGAGGAGCAGCCCTATGATGATCATGAGAATCAAGTCCAGAAGCCCATGGCCATGGCAGAGTGAAATAATAGAAAGAGTTTCTATTTAGATTTTCACATTGGACTTCGAATCGAATGATTACATCATATGACAGAGACTAGGGTTTGACGAGTTCACCTTAACCCTAATCTGATCGGGGCTCAAGATAGAAGAACTTAATCACACAGGTAGCTGCACCAAGAGGTTCGCATTCAGCTCTGATGGGTTGCCACCATATACTGCTAGGTGTCACTGGTGGATTTTGGGAGCAATTAGAATGATTTAGATGATCGATCATTCTAGCTGTTCGAATCAGAAGAGTTCTGATCCATCGAAAGGAGTTTCGATGATGTCGATGATAGAGATCATGACATATCCCATTACCATACAGAACTGAACCTAACTGGGTCACACAAACAAGGGTTTGAATCTGGTGATCATCAATTGAACTGATCTAGTTCAATTGATCTGAATGAGATTCAATTAGGTTCAAGAAAATCGTGCTAGCACTCGATTGAACCTAACGTTCTTCTTTTACTATCATAAATAAGTTGTCCTGACTGAGCCAAAGGAGTTTGTGCTCAATCAGAGGCCTTCATATGGTCTGACTGGAGGTTGTCCAAGTCAGAAAAGGTTGTCTTATTTTGTAAGACATTACCTGCCATTTTTGGTCACCTGCCATTTCTTGTTCTTTGACTTTGGTCAAAAGTCTACCTTTGACTGGTCAAATGTTGACCATTGATACTTTGACTTTTGACCACATGTCATGCACCTATTGGAGAGCTGGTGGGGGCCTGTCCCCCTGCCAGAACCTGGCAAGGAGGAGGGCGCACGCCACCCTGGCGTGTGCCCAAGTTGGAGGCGCCTAGGAGTCCTTGTTGGACAAGGACTCCATCTCCCTTTTGGATTCCAATTAGAGTTCTCCTAAGAACCAAGTTTGACTGGTCTTAGGCGCCCTCTAAGGAGGAATCCAGGGGACTCTATTCCCACCAATCAGATTTAGATCTGATTTCACAAAGGGTTGTGATTGGTTGGGAAGAAGAGGAGTTGGATCACAGTTAGTCTATAAATAAGACCCTGCGCCCAACTCAGATTTAAATGATATGATTGAGAATCATAATTCCCATGCCCCAAGGCTGCCTCTCCCCTCCTTCCTCCATGCCAAACCTCCTTCTCCCTCTCCTCTCCACGTCCAAAAGGAGTTTTGGACTTTGGTTGGTGCGATTCCAGATCAAAGAAAGGCGATCAAAAGCAAGAAGGCTGCGCTGCTGCAAAGGACGACTGCTGATCTTCAAAAGGAGTTTTGAAGATCCTCCAGATCAGATCCAGATCTGATTTTTGGAGACGTGATAGAGAAGAAGAGGATCTCCAGATCCAAGCCCGAGTGGATACCGGTAGAGGCCAGGCGCTTGCGTGGCTAGATCCAGAACCTTCCGCTGCATACAGGATCATCAACAGGGATAATAGGATTACCCAAATCAGGTAAATTAAATTTGATTTAATTTATCTTATTTTATTTTATTTATTAAAATAATAAGAATCAGATCTGAAACATCCCAAGATCTGATTAGATCAAAGAGAAAAATTTTGAAATATATCTCTTGATCTGATCAGATCTGAACGAACCTGGATCGAGAAATCAGGATTTCCCTTCATCAAATATATCAAGGAATAGAGAAGAAGAGAAGAAGAGAAGAAGAGATTTTTAGGAGAAAAGAGCTTTTATTCAGTATATTTTAGCACTCTTACAACCT